>JACEIK010004019.1:96249-142130 GCA_018107945.1 Datura stramonium
GGGTCTAGTCCCTGTGGGTTCGACAATCCGGTTCTTAAAAAGAGCCACTATATTACTTGCACGACCCATACACTTGCGGACGCGCTCGATGTGAAAAAGATTTGTCACTAACCACCTTCTCTGACGAAGATTTAGGTCCTTCTGACTGAATACATACTGAAGGCTCTTATGATCGGTGAAAACATCCACGTGAGCTCCGTACAAATAGTGTCTCCATATTTTCAATGTAAACACCATCGCCGCCAACTCCAAGTCATGAGTTGGATAATTCTTCTCATGAACTTTGAGTTGTCTGGAGGCATAGGCTATCACTTTGCCTCGCTGCATTAGAATGCAACCGAGTCCAACTCTGGAAGCATCACAATACACCACAAACCCATCTAATCCTTTCGGTAGGGTCTACACTGGAGCGGTAGCAAGTCAAGTTTTTAATTCCTGGAAACTCTTCTCACATGCATCTGACAGCTGAAATTTCACCTTCTTCTAAGTTAGTCTAGTCAGAGGGGATGCTATAGAAGAAAAGCCTTCCACAAAGCATCGGTAATAACCGGCCAAACCCAAGAAACTTCTGATTTCAGTTGGGGAAGTGGGTCTGGGCCATTGTTTCATTACTGCTATCTTTTGAGAATCAACATGAATACCCTTACCCGAGACCACATGACCCAGGAAAGTCACGGACTTCAACCAGAATCTGCATTTGCTGAACTTGACGAATAGCTGACAGTCTCTGAGAGTATAAAGCACTATTCTGAGGTGATTAGCATGCTCTTCCTCATATCTGGAGTATATCTGAATGTCGTCGATAAATACAATGACAAACATATCTAGTTACTACTTAAAGACTCTATTCATTAGGTCCATAAAGGTTGCAGGGGCATTATTTAGTCCGAAGGACATAACCACAAACTCATAGTGACCATACCAAGTCCTGAAAGCAATTTTTGGTATGTCACACTCTCTGACCCTTAGCTAGTGATACCCCGACCTGAGATCTATTTTGGAGAAACAGTTGGCTCCATGTAGTTGGTCGAACAGGTCATCAATTCTGGGTAGGGGATACCTGTTCTTGACTGTGACCTTATTCAACTAGTGGTAATCGATGCACATTCTGAGGCTACCATCTTTCTTTCGCATGAATAGCACTGGGGCACCCAAAGGAGAGATGTTGGATCTGATAAAACTCTTACCAAGAAGATCTTTTAGCTGCTCCTTCAACTCCTTAAGTTCAGTCGGAGCCATTCTATAAGGAGGGATAGAGATAGGCTGAGTATCTGTAATAAGGTCTATACCAAAGTCAATTTCTCGTTCAGGAGTAACTCCGGGAAGATCTTCAGGGAACACATCTAGAAATTTGCTAATAACAGGGACTGACTAGATAGTTGGGGTCTCAGAGTCGAAATCCTTGACCCGAACTAGATTGTAAACACATCCCTTTGAAATAAGCTTACTGGCATTAAGATAAGAAATAAACCTACCCTTAGGCGCTGAACTACTACCCATCCATTCCAGAGTTGGCTCATTAGGGAATTGAAATCGGACGACCCTAGTTCTGCAGTCGATTAAGGCATAACCAGAGTGTAACCAATCCATGAAAAGAATGAGGCCGAATTCAACCATGTCTAACTCTACAAGGTCAGCTGGAATGACTTTATTGAAGACTGAGATAGGGCAATTTCTATACACCCGGTTGGCTCTAACTGACTCGCCAACTAGGGTGGAGACTTAAAATGGTTCTAAGAGGATCTCTGGACTAATATAGAACTGGACTGCTACGTAGGGAGTCACGAATGATAGTGTGACCCCCAGATCAAGTAGGGCATATGCATCTAGGTGGAAAAGACGTAACATACCGTGACCACATCCAATGAGTTCTCATGATCCCGACAAGATGATAATGCATAAAAATAGTTTGGGCGTTGACCACCCTCCGTACCTGATGTGCTAGCCTGCTAAGTTGGTCCGCCCGCTGGAGCTGCTGAGGTAGTGGATTGTGATCTCCCCCGTCCCACTGACGGGTATTCCTTAAGCCGATGCCCAAGCAGTCCACAATCAAAATAACCCTCTCGACCCTGAAGACATTCTCCTGGGTGGTTCTTGTCGCACTTGGGGTAAGCTGGATACCTGTTACCGGCATTTTAACTCTAGGACTGAGTGCTAAATTCTCCACCCGTACGGTTCTGGTGGGACCGAAAGGTAGGGGCGCTGGCTGAGTTGAGAGTTGGAGCCCTCTGCTGCTGCTACTGTTGTGGGCGGCTGCTACCGCCAGACCTCTGGTGGCCATAATCGTATTGGCCAGTCCTTGCCCGCTTGTTCTTTCACTCCATTTCCCTCAGTGTTTCAGCCTCAATCTTCTAGGCATAGACAATCAGGCTGGAGAGGTCAATATCCTTGATCAACATCGTTGTCTTGCACTCTTTGAGGACCAGGTTTGACACCCCATTTACAAATTTCAACATGCGAGCCCTTGGCTCGGCCACCATCTCCTAAGTGTATATGGACAACCTGGTAAACTCCAGAGTGTACTCTTCTACTATCTGATTTCCCTGTCTTAGGTTGATGAACTCCGCTTCCTTTGTCTCCCTGAGCACCCGAGGGAAGAATCTGCCCAGGAAGGCTGTAGTGAACTCCTTCCATTCCATCGTTCCTACTTCCGCTGGCCTACCCTCCTTCCACTGCTTGTACCAGACTTGGGCTACCCCTTTTAGCTGGTAGGCAGCCAAGTCGACACTCTCTAAGGGACTAACAACCATAATTCGGGTGATATTTTTAATCTCATCCATGAATCCTTCTAGGTCCTCTCCCACCTTAGATCCATGAAAATATAGAGGGCTCATTCGGGTGAAGTCACGCACTCGGGAAGCTTCTGCGGAACCATTGTTGTTGATTGGAACCACCTTCTGGTTCACCTGCTTGGTAACAGTTTGGGCGAGCAGCTGAATGGCCGCCCTGAATTTTGCGATATACATCGAGTCGTCCTGAGGGGCTGCTGAGGCTGGTGGGGTAGGTCGGTGAGCATTACCGACCCTTCTTCCATTACATATCGCGGAGGCATGATTCACTGAAATGAAGTAGAGAATGAGTTAGGAGAATGATTATGGAACTGAATTTCAACGCACGATAAGGAGTATGAAATAAAGGGAATTTTTCCTAATAACATCTCATAGCCTCCCCGTTATAAGTGTGGAGTGCTTCACACTCATGAATAGGACTCTACATGATGCAGCTTTCATACATTAAAGGATACTCTAAACCTAGTGCTCTGATACCTAGTTTGTCATGCCCCGAGGTTACACCCTGGACGGAACATGATACTTGGAGTCACAAGTGACCCCAAGTCAACCCCTGGTCTATCATACACCGGTGTTCTAAGTAACATAAAAATACATACAGCGGAAGTTTAACGCAAGAATATAAATACTTGAAAGAAGTAAAGCTGGTTCATAATATTTGAAAATATTAGAACAAATCTACAAGTCAAATAAACCAATATGAGTCTGAAAAACAAATCTGCATTTGAAATCCACTATGACTGATGAGCTACTGAGACAAGCCCCCAGCTAACTCCAAATCTAAATGAAAAGGAAATAAAAATTTAACTGAAGCAATAATCTCTGTCCTTGAAGAATTAGGAATCACCAACTAAAATAACTGAGGTCTTCGGTGAGCGGTCGGCTAATGAAGCTGAGACTGAGATCCTACAACTGTATCATAAAATGATACATCAAAAAAATATGCGTTAGTACTTTGAATGTACTGAGTAAGTGAGTGAAACATAACACAATGGGATAAATAAAAGAAAATGATGAACTGAAAAGGCATGTCATGACCAACTAAAGCTACTAAACTGAATAACTGAAATACTAAGGTGGTCTAAAAGACCCTGTCTGATGGTCAAAACACGTTCTAAGTCTGGAATACTGATTTGAACTAAACTAAAACTAGACTGAACTAACTAGTGGGAGAGTCTAAAACCAACATATAACCATGTGAGCTAGACGTGGAGTCTGATGTATACACCCCATCGGTAGGACCCAATATTCCTTTTCAGGGTATAAAGTCATGAACTAGGTGATCACAAGAGTTTGGGGCCAATCAGGCCAATAAATACTATAACTTACAGTGGCAACGTAGTTCTGTGAACCTGCATGCGCTGGAACCCTGGTCCGCTCGGTGCTAAGTCCTACTCCCACTTGATAGTCCTAGACTGAATACTAAGCTGATAGCTCGAAACTGGGCTCAAGACTAGTTAGGGATACATATCTGAAAGCACCCTGAGAGTCTTATCGGACCAGATTCTGAAACTGGATTCCAGACTGGTCAGAGCTGCTTATCTGGAAGCATCGTAACCGTCTAAGAACAAACTTTAATATGAAACTAGGGTCCTAAGTCTAGTCAGAGCTATATATCTAAAGTGTCATGACTGCCTAGTGGACCAATAAAACTAAATTCTGAATCTGATTCTAATAATTGGGAGATACTACTGATACCTCGAGGAATTCTGTAGTCAAACTGATTAGTTGACATTTTATGATTGACATTGAGAATTTTAACATTCTTTCTAAAATTGGTCCAACAATAATCTAATTTAGTTTCAATTCTACTAACAACATGGGAGTCCACAACACTGATAAAATCAAGCTAAAATTCGATATTCAAGCACTAATGCCAATTTCAAGATTTTCTAGTTCAAGAAATAGGGATAAGTTTCACTTCACTAGAATCAACATCATTTCTGACACAAATTAGTGGAAAAATATCTATAATTAACATAGTATAAGAATCCATATGATTTTGACAAAGTATGACTAGAAATTTTCTGACATTCAGTAATTTCAGGGCTACAACTGATAGAGAGAAATATGGAGGAATTTGGGGACACAAGGGAAGAACAATTCCCTTGTTGAATTCCCACATACCTGGTGAAAAACCCCGAAGAATTCCTTGATAAACTGAGGAGAAAAGGTTGCCCTAGCTCTTGCTCTGGAAAACTCTGAGAGAAGTTCTATGATCTATTTTTTGAAGGTCTGAGTGGGGAATGAGGAAAGAAACCATTTAACCCCTCTAATAATTCTGAAAATATGCTTAAAACGATGTAGTTTAAAGTTTAGAAGGGTAGGAATTTACTGAAAGACTGTTGAAAACTCGCAGGGAAAAACTTATTGTCAGTCCTCACGGGTGCCCTAACGGGTCGTGGTCAGTGACCACAACTCGTGGTCACACTCCTGAGGTGCACTACCTGAAACACATTGTCGGTCACCATGAGGGACCCAATGACTCTTTACCTTGGTGCACGACTCGTGGAATCACCCGTCAGCTGTACTCCTTAGCAGTCGTCTAGGGATCGCAATTGGAGACTCAATGATTCGTTACCTAGTGACCACGACTCGTGGTCACCACTCGTCAGGTACACTGCCTCAACTCCGAATAATTTTTATCTAGCTAACCACGACTCATCCCATGAATCGTGGTGACTGACCACAACTCGTGGGGTCCTTCTGTTAGGTACACTGACTCCTTCCTTCCATTTCTCAATCACCCCTTCCCCTGACTGACCTAACGAGTTGTGAGGCCTGTCCATGACTCGTGATTAGAATCGTGGGGAGTCAACTTCCCAAAGAACTTCCCACGACTCATCCAATGACCTGTTAGTTCCTATGATGACTAGTTAGATCAGTCGTTCTGAGGCACTTTTGTAGATTTTTTTGCTGAATTTATTTCACTTTCCTGGTTTAAATATTGGGAACTTTTGGGGTGTTACAAAACCTGTCGGTCAAGGATCTGAACTGGGACCTCTTCGTAAGAGAGACTATCCTTTATTTCTCTACTTTCTAGTGGCACAACTAAAGTTGGATCACTGATGCACTTCCTCAATAGGGACACATGGAAGACTGGGTGCACCGATGCTAACTCTAGAGGTAGTTCTAAATCATATGCCACACTGGCAGTTTGCTTCAAAATTCGGTAGGGTCCCATATATCTCGGGCTAAGCTTTCCTATCTTCCCAAATCCCATCACCCCTTTCATGGGTGAAATTTTTAGATAAACCCAGTCATTCACTGCAAACTCTAATTCTCTTTCTCCTCACATTAGCATAGGATTTATGTTGGCTCTGAGTTGTTTTCAACCTTTCTCGGATGAGCTACTGTCTGCATAGCTTTATGAATTGAGTCTGGCCCTATTAATATAGCTTCACCAACCTCAAACCGCCCTACAGGAGATCTACACCTCCTACCATATAATGCCTCAAATGGGGCCATCTGGATATTGGAGTGGTAGCTGTTGTTGTATGCAAACTCTATGAGAGGAAAGTGATCATCCCAACTGCCCTCAAAATCGATCACACAAGCTCTCGACATATCTTCCAAGGTCTGGATGGTCTTCTAATCCTATCCATCAGTCTATGAGTGAAAAGTTGTACTGAGCTTGACCTGGGTACCGAGCCCCTTCTGAAAAGTCTTCCAAAAATACGAGGTGAACTGGGTACTTCTATCTGAATTAATAGACAAGGGCACCCCATGAAGTCTGACAAACTCCCGGATATAAAGCCTAGAATAATCCTCAGTTGAGTCTGTAGTTTTTAACTGGGAAGTTGTGTCCTGACTTAGTCATCCTATCTACTATCACCCAAATTGAGTCATGCTGCTAACAAGTCCGAGGTAGACCTGTAAATAAAACCCATATTTAATTCTTCCTACTTCCATGTGGGTATACTGATATCCTGAGTCGTACCTCCCGGTCTCTGATGTTCCACCTTAACTTGCTGGTAGTTCGGGCACTTAGCTACAAATTCTGCGATGTACCTCTCCATGCCATTCCACCAGTAAATATCCCGTAAATCACGATATATCATAGTAGCACCTGGGTGGATAGAGTATCTCAAACTGTGTGCCTTAACCAGTATCTACTGTCTCAAGTCACCCGCATTCGGCACACAAAGTCTCTAGTAATAGACTACACCATCTCCCCCTTGGGAGAAATCCTCCACTCCTTCTCTGAGAACTATTTCTTTTAGGTTAAGCAGTATGGAATCTTACTCCTACCTTGACTTAACGAGGAATCTTCCATCCCAATTTCTGAACATTTGGAGTTAAGACTGACTGTCTGACTGAGCTGATATGCTAGGGGAAAGACCTGAATTCCTGAAAGATGAATACTAAGGGTTGAATGCTAATGGAGTATCTAAGTCCGAGCTGAACTACATATCGAAACTGATTTTCTGAATCGAACATGCATGCTAAAACATGAGAAAAAATACTAAAGGACATGAAGCTGACATGGAACTAAGTAGAGTACTAAGAATAAACTGTTCCCCTCGGGCTGGAACTGAGCGGGTAGGGATGGAGTTGTAAATCCCACAACTGCTTTCTGATATCTGAGTAGGTGGCCTTTTCTGAATTTGGTTTCTCAAGTAGTTCCTCCTACTAGCTAAGTGTTCCTTATAACCTTCACTAAAATAACCTCTTTATTTCCACTTACTTACAATCTTGATGGTCAACAATCTCAACAGGAATCTAGTTTTAAAAGAGACTGTCATCCTCATCAACCCCCCATCATTCAATCCTATCACTTAATCATCTTAAGACTCCTCTGCAGTATATACCGTCCAAGAATTTCCCTGTCTCCTTAGTAAGACAAGCAACTGCATCTCATGAATTTCTGCATATGAGAATCTAAGGTATAAATAGAAAGTTATTCTGAGTATATCTGTTACAACAATCATTCCTGATATAGGTGAACGTACACATGTCTTAGAGTAAGGAATCGCAAGCACAAATCACTCAAAGAGCCTAGTTTGAGCATACACATGATGTAGCATGATCTGTTGAACCGTTAAAGAGAGTCTAAGGGACTGGGTTCTTGGAGCTGGGCATAATGTAAGACATGAGTCTATACATAACTAGTCTTTATGACATGAAGTTGAAATTTTCGAAACCATGGAGTAAGGCCATTATCACTGTCTAAACCGGTTATCTATAATTCTAGGAGTCTGAACATAAGCATAAGTAAACTAAAATACAAGAGGAAGCAACTGAATAGGAATGATTGACATCCCATAGTTGTTATTTATGGAGCCCTTCTACTGCAACACTTAGGGCTTGAACCGGCCTTCTTAACTTATCATCTCCCCCTTAGATAAAAGTCACCATTCTCAAGCTCTTAGATCCTTTCTTAAGTCTAGGTTAACATCACTAACTCTTGAGTTCACATTCATCACGAAATCTATCACTATAGGCTTTATACTTATAACCATTTCATATCAACCACGGGATAACTCTCATACTGGAGTTATAACTATATTTCATACTTTATATCATTTTTCTTGAGACTAACAACATGAAAGGATCAACATGAGAAATTCATAACATACATTCTACTATATTCGGAGTTGTCGGCCATCTGTACTGGATGTTGTGTCCTGTTGAGATGGGAAAGATTCCAGAGTTGTTGGGATGGTGGATTGAGTTTTCCCATGTTTAGATATAGGGAAATTCTTTATTATATGGCCCGACTGCACATCCAAAACATCCTTCCTTACCAAAAAACATTTTCTTGGGTGGCTCCTTCTACATTTCTCGCAAACTGGGCGACTTGATAGGGTTGTAGAAGTGTTAGCGGGGCTCTACCTTCGCCCCGTTTTGGCTGTTTGACACTCTCTGAGTTTATGGCCTGACTTTCTTCACCAAAATCAACCGCCTGAGCCACCCTACATTCTCCCAAATGGTTCTTCCCACAGTTCTTGCAAACTGGGCATTTAATTTCCTTTACTCTGGGTTTGTTTAGATCCTTGGCTATCGATGGTGCTGGGGCTAATGACCTCCAATTAAATTGGAAATGGGGTCCACCACTCATCCTTTGTTGGGAAAATCCCGAGTCTCCTGTTCTTGCTCTCTTGCTCCCCTTTTTTTTCCCCTGAACTTTCCATCCGCTATCAGACCTGAAACTCAGGTGTGACGTTTCGAACCCTGGTAGCTATTATCTCTTCAGTAAGATTTGCAGGTGTGACTGCCTACTGCTTAACCTGAGTAGTCGCGGCTAGTTTAACACTCTAAGGGAAGCCCCGAGCTCCGCATCCGTCACTTGCCCACTAAGGGGGCCTACTGGAGTTGGTGGGACTGGTGGATTCCCGTTATTTTTCTCTCTTCCAATACCTCTTCTGGGAGGCATTGTCTGCGAACGCGTAAAGAACGAATTAGAAGAGAAACCTTACAGTTTACACTCTATCACGCGATAAGAATGGTGAAAGAAGGGAATTTTCCTAAAACGTCTTATAGCCTCCTCGTCATAAGTGTGGCGTGCTTCACACCCAGGAAAAGGACTCTACTTGACTCTACTTGGACGTGGTTTTGCATTGTCCTAGATACTCTAAACCTAAGTAAGCCACCAAGTTTATCATGCCCTAAGTCTATACCGACAAGACACGGTACTTTGGAGTCACAAGTAACCCCAAAGTCAAATCCATAGTCTATCATGAAACAATGCACTTGAGTAAAACATAGCGGAAGCTTTAAGATAATAAACTAAAACATTTAAGAAGGAACTGAAGTTTTTATAAACTTAATACAAACTAAAAGTCTGATTCCCGATTGTGTTGGAAAAGCCATTCATCCGATGAGTTGTTGGGATAAGCCCTCCAGCTAACTTCTAAGTCTAACTGAAAAATATAGATGAAAAGAAATAACTTCTCATCCTCGAAAGATGAGGACTCACAATGATGCAGCTAAAAGCTTTTTGTGCGAGATTTGCAAATCCGCACCGAGACTCAAAGACTGCTGACCTGCATCATGAAATGATATAAACATAAAAGGTATGTGTCAGTATTTTTAATGTACTGAGTAAGTGAGAGGAACCATAAAACGGAGAATAAAACAACTAAACTATAAGGACATGCAATGACCAAATGAAAATACCGTAACTGATTAAACTAAACTATGCCGAGGTGGTCAAAGTGACCCGCCCGATGGTCAAAGACATGCCCTAAATTCTGAGATAATGATCTGAACTGCATCAATTAATAACTATAATGTAGTAGTCTAAAACTATTTTGAACTGAACCAAGCTAATATCAAACTAAACTAAGTAATGGGAGAGGCTATAACCAACATATAACCACGTGAGCTAGACATGGAGTTCGATGTACACACCCCATTGGTAGGGAGTGGTATAGAAGGCATAGACCGTGAGATCACGCCTGGGGCCATGAGGCCAATAAAAACCTATGGTGGAAACGTAGTTCTCGAAACCTTGGTGCACTGGAACCTCGTCCCTCTTGGTGCTAAATCCTACTCCCACTGGATAGTCCTAACATGACAACTAATGCTGCGCATAGCTTGGATACCGAGGGCCCAAGACTGTCATGGATATTGTTTGAGAGTACCATGAGAGTCTTATCGCCATTAGATGAAACTGAAACAAGACTGGTCAGAACCACTTATCTAGGAGCCGCAACCGGCCTTAAAGAACAAACTAAGGCTGGCTGGTGGTTCTAAGACCGATCGAGATGCCATCTGGGAGCGTCGTGACCGTCTAAAAACAACTAAAATCTGATAACTGATGTCTGAGTCTAAATTCTGGATAATAACTGAGGCATCACTGACACCTCTAATATTAAATGTGGTCAAACTGATTAGCTGACATTTTTCTGGACAACACTGAGGTTACTAAAATTTTTTACCGGTGACTAGACTAACATGAATTTGAGACTGAGATTGAACATGAATAAAATATATGTGCAAATCAAAACTAATAGAACTAAGATACACGTTAAACTAGTTCAACCCGCAAAGATTCTAATTTCTAATGAAGCCGGGAACTAGGGGTCAATCTCTACTAGATACAATCTTTCACAAATTTCTATCGCAGGGAATAATAAAGCAATTAAAATCATAAGAAATATTCCATTTTGAATCCATAAAAGAAATCCGTCTGAAAACTTTTTCACATTTCAATGCTATAGAGCTGTAACTGACAGAGAAAATAGACAAGGTTTTTATGGACACAAAGGAAGAACTATTCCCTTGTTGAATCCCACATGCTCGTGAAGAAATTCCGAGAAATCCTTGAAAATTTCAGAAGAAGTCTATTGCCTCAGTTCTATCCCTGAGAGTTTCTGCGTTTTGAGTCTAAGTATCGAGACAATGGATGAGAGGAAAATGTCGATCACCCTTAACTCCCTCCCGGGCCCAAAACAACGAAGTTTAGAGTCTAGGAGATTAGAAAATTACGGAAAAGCCCCTAAAAATCTCACAGAGAATCACCCTACCAGTCCCAACGAGGGACTGGGTGTGCCCAGTGACACGACCGTGGTCCAACTTGTAAAGCACGTCCTTGTGAAGTACACTGCCAAAAAATCCACTGCTATGACCATGGGGGACATAACGGGTAGTTAGTGTCATGGTCACCTCTTATCCTCAACACTTCCAAAAATCACTAGGGGGTCACCACGGGTGACATCATGACTTGTGGTGTTCCTAACTAGTCGTGGTGAGGACCCGTTAAGTACGTTGTCCCACTTTTCTTCTTCCTTCACCCATCCTTGACCATGGGTGACCTAACAAGTTGTATGGCTGACCACGACTCGTGGTCACTCAAATCCCCAAATTTTCAACCAAGTCCGAACCCTTCCCCACGAGTAACTCCACGACTCGTGGCCTACCCCACGGGTCACAAGACGACTCGTTCTATGATATGGTGCAGAAAATCCTATTTTCTCTGTTTCAACTCTCGAGTCTGGTCTTAGGTTTTTTTGGGGCATTACAGTATCATATGATAACTCACCATTAGAATCATGAAAACAATAAGGCATAACATCAAGAATTGAGATGCTCAAGGAAGAACAAATCATTTGAATGCAAGATAGTATATCATCATAAGCAAATAAGTAATCAAGAAAGGTGTTAGGCAAAGTAACTTTATTTAAAGTGTCCCCATATGTAAGTTCACTATTAGAGACAAAAACATCATCATGCACATTATTAAGAATTTGGACGCTCAAAGACAAAGTACCATTTGAATATAAGCATCACTCTCTTCATCAACATTCCATAATGGGTACAAGTTATATGCATGGATAGCTACACCACTAACATGTTGAACAACACTATGCCTTATATTACAAGTGATCTCATCATAATCAAGTAAGACATTGTAATTTAAGAGAGAACAATCAAACGAAGAAGAAGAGGTAAAACATGTAATATCATTTGCCAAAAGAGCAATGTCATCATTCAAAGAATTTTCATTCATGTGACCTCTATGAGAAAAACAAGTAATAGGATCTAAAAGGGAAATTCTCAAAGAGCCACACTTGTTCAAATGATCAACATCATCACTAAATTGAGACTCATTAACCACATCACAAAATTTCTCAATTAGTGGACAAGTATCACAAAAAAGTTGATCATTACAAGCTTCACGTAATGTACTATCATTCAAATCACAAGTGTTAACACTAGATGGATACAGATCGATCTTGCAAGAAGAATTGATTCGGTCATCAAAAGAATCAACTAGTGTTTGAACACTCTCAACATTAACATTAGCAATACATGGCAAGGAAGTGAGATAGTACATATGGTGATGTCTTTAAATTTGAGTTTCTATTAGATCTATCTGTCTTTCTACTCGAGCAGAGAGGGCGGTGAGCATGTTTATCACATCATTCAAAGTGGGTTCCCGATTCTCCTCTTCTTGATTAGTCATCGTACCTATTGATGACACAAAAATAAAGCAAGTAAACTTGTTAAGTTAGTGAAAAAAATTCACACTGCTCAAGGAATGTTCACCTTATATGTCTCACAATTTCCATGGCCAAGGATTGTAGCTTTGGTAATCTATTGAGTTTCAAGTGTCTAAGCTCAACTTGAGATCTAGTGGATTCTTATTGACTCAATGAAGAAAACTCAAGCTAATAGAATCAAGAAGGTTTCAATGAGAATAAAGAAAATAATAAGTACAACAAGAAGCACGAAAATAATCAAACTCAAGAAAACTAAGTAAATGAAAAAAATCGAACTCAAGAAAACTAAGTAACAAAAAGTAGGTGAATTACTTGATGTTAGTAGTTTTGGAAATTAAAGGGATGAAAAATGATCAAGAACTAATTAAACAACTAATTTAAAATGTTAATTAGATGTTAATTAGTGTAGAAATCAAAAAGGGATAATCAAGAACTAATTAAACAACTAATTTAAGGTTGGACACTTGAAAAAATTTTGGGGTGAAAAGTCCCAACACTAAGAAAAAAAAAGGTTGAAAAGCAGTTTCAGCTCTCTGAAATTGAGGCCCAAGCACCAGCAGGCACGAGTGGGGGAGGGATGCACGTGTAGCTGCTCAATTGACATTGATTTAGCACCCTGCTGGCGTTGACGTGGCAATTCAATTTTTTTGTTGACTACTGACTAGGCTGAGGTGTCTACCACATGACAGATCTGCTAATATGGCTGCTGATGTGGCAGTCAACGCGGAAAATATTATTTTTATTTTTTTTGCAGTTTTTTATTTCCAAATTAGTTTTTTTTTTCAAATTCAAAATTTTTTTTCAACTAATAATTTACACAAGTAGACCTACTAACACATGTTGTCACAAATTGTAAAGAGAAGATAGATCAAATGTACCTTTTGGTATTCTTCTTCACCTTGAAGATATGAAGATCTTTAAGAACACCAAGAACATGAAAAATAAATCCTTGATCAAAACTTCTCCAAATCACCTCAAAGTTTAGAAATTTCTTCCCTTGATGTAGAGAGCAAAACCCAATCAAAATTAAGCTCCAATTCAACCCCAATCAACAAGACCCAATTATAATTTTTATAAAGTCTTTAAACCGTCAAAGTTTTTAATGGTAGAAGAATCTCTACAATGCCAAATCACTTTAAACTTTAGGATTATGTTTCCCTTGATGTAGAGAATAAACTCCAATCAAAATTAAGTCACAAATCAAGCTCCACCAATGAAACTCAAATGCTAATTTCTTCAATTCTTCAAACTCCAAGGTCTTCAATGGTAGAATCAATTTCAAAACTAAAATTTCAATAAAAACCTAAGATATACTCAAGAAACATTAGGGAATAAGAACCTAGAGTCAAAAACAACAAATCAAGCAAGAAAATTTTTCAGTTTTTTTTTAAAATTTTTGAAGGAATTTTGGATTTTTTTAGATTTTTGATTTAATACCTAAATTTCAATATTAGGATTGTAAGAACAACACATCCTATCTCTAGATACCAAATGATATAAGAAAATTAAAGGAAGATAACTAACTAGTCATAAAGTGATTGAAATTAGCAACCCTTGTAAAGGCACAAGGACCTTCAATTCACAAATCAAGAAACACCTAATTCTAGAAAAACCTCAAAGGAGATGATCTACCATTGCAACCCTCCTCTCTACACAAGAACAATTCAAAGCTAGAATATTTACTACACTCAAAGTATTCTTTAATTCAAAGTTATGAAAATCTCATATCAATAAAATCTACCTTTCAAATTAAATGAACACCTATTTATACTAACTATAAAAAGGGGAGACTATTACAAATATTTCCTTAATGAGTAAGGTCCTTGTTTAGGTGGTCTTTGATGTTTCGTAATTTTACGGCACTTTTGACGCTTAAAATAAAGAAACTATGCACATTTCAGGTATGTTTATGTAGATATGATGCATTTGTGTTGAATATTGCAGGAAAATAGGTCTGGAACAGGAAATAGGCTAAGTAAGGCAGAAAAGGACTGAACTGAAGGTTTCTAGGCACGTCACGAGTCGTCGTCCCAAGGAATTACTCGTGCTTGGAGTCGTGGGAAGAAATTAAAGATAGATGAAGAAAGAAACAATGCACTCAACGGATTGAAGGCAAAACTCATTACGTCTGGTAACGAGTCGTTAAGCCAGTCATGAAGATTTAGAAGAGAAATTCTGAGAAAAATACAGTGAAGGCAACGATAGGTCTAACGAGTTGTCAGGTGTTGAGACGACTCATCAGGAGAGCACTAGGATGAATCGTCAGGTGCACTGAAAGTTTGGTGAATCAAGACCACGAGAGGCCTAACGAATCGTGACTAGTAACGACGAGTCATTAGGTGACTCGTTACCTTAACTGGGCCTATTTCTGAGGACGGATTATTTGCACCTGGCCACGACACTCGTTGGGAGACCCAATGAGTCATTACTTAGCCCATTACCCCTCCCAACCTGGAATCCAAATTTAGTTAGGAAAAAATTTGTTTGGAACTATAAATACAATTTTTTAGGTTTATTTTTCGTACACAATTATTTTTACCTACTTTCACGTGAATTCTAGTGTTTTTAACAATCGTTCTTGGGTCAAGAAACAAAGATTACAATTTTGTTCTTGATTTTGGGAATTAATCAACACTGAGTTTTGTTCATCAAGTTTGGAGTTATATTCAATTTACTTGGTTTTCTTCTATGAATTCTTGTAAGTTACAATTATGATTTATGCTTTATTTTGTGATTGTGATTATTCAAGCATGAGTAGCTAAATCCATAACTAGGGTTGTGATAACCATGATGAATTAACACACATAGGTTAAACACTTAGTGATTCTTGAACGAAGTTTAATGCATGTATTATTTTTCCCTTCGTTTTAATTATTTCTTAATGGTTGCAATTATTGGAACTTACCTTATTCTTACTTACCGGATAAAGGGGATATTGAATGGGAAAAGGGATTAACAATAGATATTTGAGGCTATCAACCCTCATCTAATAGCTTGAACTTGTTGGGGGGTAGCTAATCTGATAGTCTTTCTTTTTCTTTAAATAGAGAAAGTGGTGGCTATATTAGTTTTGACTATCTATAGCGGCAAAGAAGGTGTAGTCAGAATGTCTTGGCATTCTTTAAGGGTAAGGGTTAATTAAGCATACACCCGTATAAGGACCAAGTTGTGTAGTGATAATCATCTAGATAGGGGACCAACCATTTAGGTGAACCCAACTTACCGATACGACATGTTAAACACCGGAATAGATAACTAGTATAAAAGCCTTGTGGTTATGAAGTCTTGGGGACCACAATCCTAGTCAATTTGTTGATTGAATGCAAACTGAATTTGACTTAAGCATTTAGTAGTTTTTACTCTTTTTTAGTATTTTATTTCTTTCCCCTTTAAGAAATAAGCAATCCGATAGTAATAGTCATTCACATTAACTCAAGTTCTTTCCATATTCCTTGTGAGATCGACCTCAACCTTCATTGGGTTCTATATTTGACATCGACTGCTTTATATCTCAATTGCGAGGTGTAATTTGGGCAACATCAAATTTTGGCGCCGTTTTCGGGGAATACGGCTAAGGTTTTTGTTAATTGTGTTTTTTTACTGTTGGTTCTTATTTCCTTTTTATTTTTCTTTTGTTGTTTTTGTTTTTAACAGGTCTTAGGTTCATGCATGCCCAGTACTAGGAGCCAAGGAAAATCCCTGGTTCAAATCACGAACTTGGGCAGACACTAAAGAATCTAAGAAGAATGGCCAACATACAAGAACAGGAGACAGTGGACCAAGCCACCGCGAGAATTTTGGCCGAGGAGAAAGCTCGGGCTAGAGATCGTGAGTTAGATGGGGTTGTTGAAGAGCAAAGTCTAGCTACCAAAGTAGAGCGAGCTAGAAGGCACAGAGGTGCAAAACAACAGAGACACCGGTATTTCGATGAGGATGATGATGTTGATATAGATGAAGCCAGTGCCACTGGAGCTATTGCCCTCCCCTTTGCCTGCTGCGGCAAAGTTTGATATTACCAGTGCTATGATCCAATTGCTCAACATGAAGGGAATATTTGCGGGTCATGCAACTGATGATGCCCATACTCACTTGACAAATTTTATGGGTATCTGCAAGGCATACAAACAACCGGGAGTAAGTCAGGATACAATTCGGCTGAGGTTATTTCCCTTCTCATTAAGGAGTGAGGCAATGATCTGGTTGGCAGAACTGCTCAACCATTCTATCACTACATGGAGGGAGTTGAAGAGTGCTTTTCTTGAAAGATTTTTCCCACCTTCCAGGGCCTTGCAGTTAAAATATGAGATATATAACATCAGGCAGTTAAATTATGAGGCACTTCATTAGACATGGTTGAGATTCAACAAGAAGCTTAAAAGGGTGCCCAACCACAAGATCCCAGATGATACATTGCTGGAAATTTTCTATAGATCACTTAATGCTAACACCAAGGCGGTGGCTGATACCGTATCTGGAGGAACATTTATGAGCCACACTTATGCTGAAGCTACTGAGCTACTTGACAGAATTACTAAAACCAACCGTGCATGGCACACAAGAGAGTCGGAGACTCCGGTTGGTTCTTATGCGGTAGGTATGACTGCAAAATAGAGAAGAAAGGATGAAGAACGAGATCAAGACATTGCTGAGATAAAGACCACAATGGGGCTGCTTGCTAAGCATTTGATCGGAGCTGGAACTAAAAAAGTGAATTTTGTGGGTTCTCAGGGCAAGGTCCCGAGGAATGATGGAGGCGAATATAAATTTGAAGAGGAACCTAATTATCTGAACAGTCAAGGGGCGGGTTTTTGGACCAATGCATAAGGGTCTAACCAAGACTCTTGGCGTCAAGGTTAAGGGAACCAAGGTCGGAACTTTTATAGAGATAATAATTGTAACCGAGGCCAATACAGAGATAATGGTGACTGGAAGAAGTGTGATGAGAACAAGAATGACAGAAGCGGTTTATATGTTCATCCAATGAACCGCGAGCCAGAGTCTAGTGGTTCACGGGTGGAAGATATGTTATTCAAGGTGCTTAAGCAGGTGGAGGAGATAGATGGATATTTCAAAGAACTTCATGTTGATATTTCTGGGATGAACCAAAAGGTGGAATCATATGTCGTTGCCATAAAGCAAATTACACAGCAGCTGAGTCAGGTGTCTGTTGTGATGAACCCGAGTAGAAAGGCATGCTTCCCAGCAACACTGTTCAGAATTTGAAAAATGATAGTCATTGAATGGCTATCTATCACTATTAGGAGCGGGAAAGCGAAAGTTGATCCACCAAGGCAGGTTGTGATTGATTAGACAGATGAGCCCTTAAAGATTAATGATGATAGGGTGACAAACTCCGAGGATCAGATTTTGACTGGTGAAGCAGTTCAGAAGATTGGTCCTAGTAATGCAAAGGAGCATGGGTCTAGAAAAGAAAATGAGAAGGAGGTACAGCAAAATATTACACCTATTCCTAGACCTCCTCCCCATTTTCCACAGAGGTTGAAGAAAAAGGCCGAAGATAGGTAGTATCACAAGTTCATCTCAATGTTAACACAATTGTCTATGAATATCCCATTAGTTGAGGCACTTGAGCAGATGCCTGGCTATGCAAAATTCATGAAGGACCTTGTCACTAGAAAGAGGACTATGAGTTTTGAACCTGTAGATAATTTGCACCATTGTAGTGCAATAACATCTCATTCTCTTGTTCAGAAAAAGGAGGACCCTGGGGCATTCACCATACCGTGCACTATTGGAGCCTTTAATTTTACTAAGGCCTTATGTGATCTTGGTGCTAGTATTAATTTGATTCCATTAGCAGTTTTCAGACAATTGGGCTTGGGAACCCCTAAACAGACTACAATGCGGCTTTTGATTGCAGATCGTACAGTGAAGAACCCGGTGGGAATCCTCTATGATGTTTTAGTGAAGATAAAGTCCTTTATATTTCCGGCCGATTTTTTCATTCTGGACCGTGAGGTTGATTTTGAGGTCCCCATTATCTTGGGGCGACCATTTCTCACCACCGGACATGCTCTTGTAGATATGGAGACTGGACAGCTCAAATTCCGGTTGAACAATAAGGAAGTGAAATTCAATGTATGCAGATCCATGAAAAGACCAAATGATAAGAGGGTGGTCTCAGTAATTGATATTGTGGAACCTGAGTTCCCAATTATACCCATTGAGGAGTTTTTGATTCTTGATAACTTACCAACATTTTTTATGGATGTTGGTGCTAAGGAGATCCATGGGGTGAGGAGATTGTTAATGCACTTGCTGGCATGGACTCATACACTTATGCTCCAAAGAAGATTGATCTAGACTTGAAGAATCGGGTGACCCCACCAGCCAAGCCATCTATTGAGGAGCCTCCGGTATTGGAGCTCAAAGTACTCCCGTCTCATTTGCAGTATGTCTTTTTAGGAGTCGGTAACACTTTACCGGTCATTATTGTAGCTGACTTGGAGGAATGGAAAGTGGAGGCTTTGATCTCCATTCTAAAGAGATATAAAAAATCTATTGGGTGGACCATTGCAGATATTATTGGAATCCTAGTCGGTATTTGCACATACAAGATCCAGCTAGAGTTATATTGTATTCGAGTATTGAGCATCAGTGCAGGTTGAACCCGCCAATGCAAGAGGTGGTCAAGAAGGAAATCATCAAGTGGTTGGATGCAGGTGTGGTTTATCCTATTGCAGACAACAAATGGGTGAGCCCAGTCCAATGTGTACTGAAAAGGGGAGGAATCATGATGCTCCCAAATGTTAACAATGATCTCATTGCTGTAAGACCAATCATCGGTTGGAGAGTATGCAAGGATTATAGGAAGTTGAATTGTTGGACACAAAAAGATCATTTTCCAATGCCATTCATGGACCAGATGTTAGACAGACTTGCAGGCAGAGAATGGTATTGTTTCCTTGATGGTTATTCGGAGTACAATCAGATTTATATAGCCCCAGAAGACCAAGAGAAGACCACGTTGACTTGCCCTTATGGTACATTTGCTTTTAAGAGGATGTTGTTCGGGTTATGTGATGCACCCGCCACTTTTCAGTGTTACATGATGTCCATATTTTCTTACATGCTGGAAGACATCATTGAAATCTTTATCGATGAATTTTCGGTGGTGGGTGATTCATTCAAAGATTGTTTGGCTCATTTGAGCAATGTGCTGCAGAGATGTGAAGACACCGACTTGGTTCTTATCGGGGAAAAGTGCCATTTCATGGTCAAGAAAGGTATATTGCTCGGCAACATGATTTCTGGTAAGGGTATTGAGGTGGATAGAGCTAAGATTGATGTTATTGCCAGTTTACCACCCCTAATTTCTATAAAAGGTGTTCGAAGTTTTCTAGGTCGTGTAGGGTTTTATAGAAGATTCATCAAGGACTTCTCGAAGATTGCACATCCTTTGTGTAAACTGCTTGAGAAAGAGGTGAAGTTTGTTTTTGATGAGGCATGTTTGAAGGCTTTTGAATGCCTTAAAGAGAAATTGACCACTGCCCCCATTATAGTGGCACCTGAATGGTCTTTGCCTTTTGAGGTCATGTGTTGATGCTAGCGGTGTGGCCCTAGGAGTTGTGTTGGGTCAAAGGCGTGAAAAGATTTTCCATACGATTTATTATGCTAGCAAGGCTGTAAATGCAGCTCAGAAAAATTATACCGTGATAGAACAGGAGTTGTTGGCTGTAGTTTTTGCATTTGAGAAGTTTCGGGCATACTTGCTTGGAACTAAGGTGATAGCATACAGACTATGCAACTTTGAGATATTTAATGGCAAAAAAGGATACCAAGCCACGGTTGATTCGATGTTCTTCTGCTACAAGAGTTTGAGTTTGAAGTAAAAGACTCTTATCAAGATTGGAACCTAATGTAGCACTTTGAGATGAGCATGACATAGACGATGCATTCCCAAATGAGTAGGTTTTAGCGGCCTCACAAGATCTGATCCCATGGTTTGCAGACTTTGCTAATTATCTGGTGAGTGATGTTGTACCGGAGCACTTATCTTTTCACCACAGGAAGAAGTTTATGTTTGACATGCAAAAATTTTTCTGGGATGAGCCCTACTTATTTCGCATATGTGTTGATGGGGTGATTCGAAGATGCGTGCCAGAGTTAGAGATTCTGAATATACTGGAGGCCTGCCACTCATCCCCTAGTCACCACAGTGGGATTCGCATAGCCCACAAAATTCTGCAATGTGGGTATTATTGGCCAACCATTCACCATGACGCACATGATTTTGCAAAGGCGTGTAACGCATGTCAAAGGTAAGGAGGCATGAGCTTCCTCTTACTCCCATCCTGGTCATTGAGCTATTTGATGTATGGGGCATTGATTTCATAGGCCCATTTGTGAGCTCAAAGGGCATAAAGTAAATACTTGTTGCTATTGACTATGTTCCAAAATGGGTGGAAGCAGTTGCGCTTCCAAATAATGAAGGGAAGAGTGTCACAGTATCCTTGAAGTGGAATATATTTGCTAGATTCGGGACTCCCAAAGCCATCATTAGTGATGGGGGTTCTCACTTCTGTAATCGGTTGTTTCGCTCTTTATTGGAGAAATATAGGGTAAAACATAGGGTGGCAACACCCCATCATCTGCAGTCTAGTGGGCAGGTTGAAGTCACAAATCGGGAGATAAAGACTATCTTGGCAAAGACTGTGAATGCAAACCGGCTAGATGACTCTTTATGTGCTTATTGGACTGCATTCAGAACTCCTATAAGTATGTCTCATTATCATCTTGTGTATGGCAAAGCATGTCATCTTCAGGTTGAACTTGAGCATAAAGCTATGTGGGCGCTCAAGAAACTGAATTAGGATTGGAACGAAGTTGTGAACTTGAGCCTTGATCACGTAAATGAGCTTGATGAATTTTGATTGAAAGCCTATGAGAGTTCTAAAATTTACAAACTAAGGAAGAAAATTCAGCATGACCGAAAGATTGAGAAGAGAGAATTCAGTCCGTGTGATATGGTGCTACTATTCAATTCTAGACTTCGTTTGTTTCCTGGCAAGTTGAAGTCTAAATGGCTGGGACCTTTTCGAGTGGTGCAAGTATTCTCCCATGGGGAAATTGATCTGGAAAATCATGAAGGAAAGCTCTTTAAAGTTAACGGTCAACGGGTAAAAGCATATCTAGGGAAAAGAGAAAAAATAAAGTTGGTGGATCTCTGGGCTCTGGGTGAAGTCTGAGTAACCCAAGGATTTGCGTCGTGTCGCAACGTTAAATCAGGTGCTGCATGGGAGGCAACCCATGGAGGTATTTTGGTGAAGTCTAAGTAGCCAAAATACCCGCTTCGTGCCAAGACGTTAAATCAAGCACTTCTTGAGAGGCAACCCAAGTTGTAATTGTAAGAAAAATATAGTGTTTACGTGTGTTTATGTGTGCAGGTGATTAAGATGGGAAATTTGAAGTTAAAACCAAAAATCTGAAGTTGAGCTGCTGGTGCCAAAAAGCACAGAATGAGTCATCATCAGACCAAACGACTCATTAATGTGATCAACATTAAATAAAACAGTGTAGACAACGGTTGACCAAACGAGTCGTTTCCAGTGGCAATGAATCGTGAGGTCCTCCGTAAAGTCTACTGGATCAAAGGCGGAATTAAATTGAAAAAGGTGATAAAGACTCAATTAACGGATCATTAGGAGACCAAACGATTCGTTAAGTGGCCCGTCAGGAAGCTACCATAGTTCAGGGCGCACGACTCAGGTTACGACTCGTTGGGTTACACCACGAGTCATTGCATGAGTCGTTAGGTCCCAGGTAAGTCCTTTAAGCTCAAACCACTGCACGAAGGGTCAGACGAGTCGTTTATCGACATAAAGGATCGTTGTATGGGTCGTCATATGTTTTTCTTAATTAACTAACCCCGACCTAACCCACACACTAATTAGGGCAAAATCTTATTTGAATCACATGAAACCCGATTTCTTGCCCTCTAAACTTTTACCTGAGTTTGAACCCACAACATTTAACTTCAAAACTAACAACTCATTCACCATTCCAAGATCAACTGCTCCCTCTCAAAGAATTCACACACACACACGATCACACTCAACTGCTCAAAGTGCCACTCCCGATTACAAGTTTCTAATTCAAATTTTTTTCCTTCTCAACTCCACATTATTGTGAGTATTTGTTTATGTATGCTCTTATCCATTTGTTTGCTCATATAACACTTGTAAATTCGACCTAATATCTTGAGTTTTATGAAATCCTAGTGGTAAGACATTGAATTAAAAAAAATTTTGGAACCCTTGACGAATCTGATGAAGCTGTGCTTGTGGAATCTTTATTTTCGATGATGAACACTATGTGAGCAAATTGAACAACTGTATTTCAAACTCTTGAGCATGATCAATGTAACGAGTCGTGGTATCATCTCACGACTCGTCATATGGCTCATCCTGAGTGGAAACTAAACCTAGTGACCAGTGTACCTAACGGCTGACCTAATGAGTTGTTGCCTCAGGTAACGATTCGTTGTGACTAGTCATTAAGTCCATTGGTACAACATGAAGAAAACGTATCTTGAGACAATGAATGACCTCACGAATCGTGGCCAGTGGCAATGACTCATTAGGTCACTCCTCCTGGCTACAGAGACAGCTACAAAAATGATTGTGTTTCATGTCATTTTGTATACTAGTTGATCTTCCACAGGTACAATGGCTCTGAAGGGTAAACAAAAGAAAGATATGGAAAATAAACAAGTGTCGGAGAGGATTCAACCGTCATATCACAGACTTCGAGATGAGCCATCCTCCTCCGAAGAGTTAAGTGGCTCAGAGGAGGAATATGAAGTGTCAGAAGAGTAGCTAGTGCGGAGATCAACCAGGGCTAGGGCTCAACGAACTACAAATCTAATAGCACTAGTTGATGCTCCTACTCCACTGGCAAGGGATCCACCAAGCCCTACTGATGAAAATACTAGGTCTGCAGCTGCAATTTCTCCTGAGGGAACCACAGCTGGGCAAAACGCAAAGGTAGCTGATGAATCACATGCTCAGCAAGGGAACACAGATGATGAACTGACTGAGACCTTGAACACATCCAATGATCAACCAAGGCACATAAGGAAATGGTGTGTTCATGGTATGAGAGTTATCTATAAAAGAGACATTGCTCCAAACGATAAAGGACATCCAAAAAGGAGCATTTATGAGGAGCCCAGGCTAGTCACCACGGGACTTAAGGACCTTCCAAAGTTGTACGCTTTGTTCAACAAGTACTGGTTCGAGTGGTTGACCGAGCCATCAGGAAGATATAGCCACTGCCTAGTCAGAGAATTCTATGCAGCCTATGCAGCCACACTACAGCGTCTGGCATTAGGTGGTCAAGACTGGAAAAAGAGGTATGCTTTGACACAGGTGTTTGTTCGGGAGACACCTGTGGATATATCTGAGAGGACCATCTCCAAGCTACTGTATGGGCCAAACTATCATGCCGCGATGAACAAAGTCGACTTAGATCATAGACTATTCGAGCTAAAGAAAGTCAAGCCAAAGAAGATGAATAGTGAGGAGCGAATTAGGAAATACGCTTGGATATCTCAAGTCATTGCCACAAGAGGTCCATTGGTTGAATGGTTGCACGGCACCGAGTCTTAGATCAATAAGGCCACACTAAACTTTCGCACTAAATTTTGGTGGTCACTGGTGTGGCATAGGCTGGTACCAATCAGCAATGATAATATTCTCTCATCTGACAGAGCGGCATTGGTAGCCAGCGTTATGGAGAGATATGCCATAAATTTCCCGTGTACATTGCTGAAGAGATTAGAGAGCGGGAAATAAACGACGGTACTATAATTCCCTTCCCATGTCTTATTAATAGACTCTGTCAGGAATCAAAGGTGTCAGAGTTGCCATCAGTTGACCAGCGCATAGTGGTCCAAAAGATAATAGATATCGAGTTGATAAGAAATGACACAAACTCGGTATCGAGAGCAAGGAATCAGGCTGCCGCATCCGCTGGAGCGACTATACTAGCAGAGGCATTCAGCAGGGGGATGCAGACCGAGGCTGCTATATTTATTGAGATTGCGTTAGAGCCCACGGAGGCTAGGGAGATGGGTAGCCAGCTTGAGGCTACAGATGCAGCTGATATTCCCGCATCTATGGAGGTTTCAGAGTCATCATCCACAGCTGTTGCATCTCTTCCACCTGTTGAATCCACGAGTTCTCCTTCATCCGATATAGTCACAATTTCCAAAGAATTCCTAACCGACATGGCTAGATGGCTAGCAAAGGCTGAGAAACAGCAAGCGCACATAACTCTCCAGGTAAAGGTGCTTATGGAGCAAGTCCAGTCGTGGGTTACCAAAGAATTGGAGGCACTCTCTAGCTCTGTGCATGGTAGGTTGGAAACTTTTGAGAGACGCATGGATGAGCGCCTTGCACAGTTACAAGTGCCTGAATTGGCAAAGTGGTATGCGGAGGTAGCGGCACTCAAAGAAGAGGTTCGGAAGTTGTCTGCATGACAGGTAGCTGCGATCCCTCTACTTGTGCGTCCCGTGATAGAAGATGAGAGCGAAGAGGAGCTATCTTCGGTGTTTGACTTCATTACTGAGGAGCCGGTGGCACATGATAAGGGAAAAAGGCCTCATGAGGAGGCAAGTTTTGAGGATGATGACTCTCTGCTCCGTCAGCAAAAGTGAGAGTGGCGAGAGATGGAGAGAGCGCTGCATCTATCTAGGGAGGAGGCTCGACAGAGGGCCACAGTTGAGGCAGCGAGAGCTCGGGGAGAAGGAACAATCTTAGTTAAGTCTGAAAATGCATCGGGTCAAGACGGCGATATCAAAGAGGACACTGGAAGAGTATCTACACCTCCACCGACCAGGTAATAGACACCTAAGTCACACAGGTATGTTCCCTATTTCCATAGTTTTGTTTTATATATATGTGTGTTGAGGACGACGCATGCTTTTCTTGATGAGGGTGGGGAGGGATACCTGTGTATTTTTGCTGGACATAACCCGAGGGTTTTTCTTACTGGATATCTTTTCCCTCGGGTGTTCCATGTCTAGTAGAACCGGCACGTTAGGGTTTTATGTGTTTGTGTTTGTTTGTGTCAGTTGAAAGAATGCTAGGTGAACTTAAGGCAGTCAAGAACTTGAATTTTTTATTTTAGTGTTGAACTGATAATGTGATACCCCTCCTAAATTTTTTTATGTGTATGTTAAAATCGACAAGTATGACCTTCGTGAATCTTTGCATGGCATTGAAACTGTGAACATGTTTACCATTATATGGTTGTTCCTGAACTAGAAGTTAGTAGAAATGATGATGTTTACATGTACTATGTATGAGTGAGATTTAATAGTTAAATTCGATTGTGTGTGTCAATCTAGAACTTGCTTGGTCAGTCGTACCGAGATAGAGGATGGAAAACTAGAAAAGGATCATAGGCCATGTATTAGTGAGCCCACTTTAGCCTTAAAGACCTACCAAAAGAAAATAAATATCCCTTGATCCAAATTTTTGAGCTTAAATTGACCTTTCTTTTTGTTTACACCGATTCACCTTCTTGCTTTGATTAAGAATGAGCCTGTTTTGGCCCTGGTCCCTCCTTGGACACTGTGAACCTCAACTCAAGAAAATCACCTAAGTTGAGGGTGGCTATTATAAGGTACTTTATTATGACCATCCCTCATTGGTTGTCCGGTGGTTAAGAGGAGTAGGGTGGAATGAGATTAGGTAATGAAAATGAAAGAGCGGGTGCGGTGTGCGTAATGAAAGAAAAGAAGAAAACAAAATGTTGTTAAAGAAAAAAAAAGCAAGAAAAGAAAATAAAAGAAAAATGTGAAATCAATGAATGCTTGAAAGAAGAGGAACTGCACTCATAGTTACAAATGAAAATAAAAGAAGAAGCAAGTAAAGGAAAAAGGGGAGAAAATATAATAAAAAGGTTAAAAGTGGAGTCAAGACATATGTAGTGCCAATGAGGGTTAATCTACTAATCCCATATGTACCATACCCAAACTTGAGCATATGTTACAAGCTTAAAAAGTCCTATAGTGATCCTAGTTACCTGTCTGAAAATCGAGGTATTGAAAGTAAAGGCAAGCCTATGGCATTGCATGCACACAGTTAGAATTTTTATGTGAGAGTGAGTGTGATCTTACCTAGTCCCAAGAGAAATACATTGATGTAATCATATATACATGAGAGAGTGTAGGACTTCTTTAAGGTGAGAGCATTTGGTCAACAAAATTGTCTGCAAATTGTCAGGGTCAGTGTTACAGATTTATGTGCATGGTTGCAAGTGACAGTGTTTTGCCATGTTTTTATTTCTCTATTTCATGGTTGAAAATTTTGCATATGCATTGTGATTTGAGTTGACATGATAAAGGAGGGGTTAGAAAATTTGATTTGATGAATAATTGTGACTTCCATAAGTTTACTAGAGTTCTTTTGATTGAAGCGTCGAAGTATTTTAGTTTATTTTATTTTGTTTTGTTTTTGCCTGAGAACATGAAAAAATTCAAAGTTGAGGGTGTTGAGGTACCGTGATTAAACAGAACTTTTGACGCTTAAAACCAAGAAACTATGCACATTATGGGTACGTTTATGTAGATATGATGTGTTTGTGTTGAATATTGCAGGAAAACAGGTCCGGAATAGGAAATAGGCTAAGTAAGGCAGAAAAGGACTAAACTGAAGGTTGCTAGGCATGTCACGAGTCGTCGTCCCAAGGAACGACTCGTGCCTAGAGTCGTGGGAAGAAATAAAAGATAGATTAAGAAGGAAATAGTGCACCAAACAGATTGAAGGCACAACTCGTTACGTCTGGTAACAAGTCGTTAAGCCAATCGTGAAGACTGAGAAGTGAAATTCTGAGAAAAATCTAGTGAAGGCAACGACAGGTCTAACGAGTCGTTAGGTGTTGAGACAACTCGTCAAGATAGCACTAGGATGAATCGTCAGGTGCACTGGAAGTTTGGTGAATCAAGACCACGAGAGGCCTAACGACTCGTGCCCAGCCACGATGAGTTGTTAGGTGACCCGTTACCACGACTGGGCCTATTGCTGAGGATGGATTATTTGAACTGGCCATGACTTGTTGGGAGACTCAATGAGTCGTTACTTGGCATGTTACCCCTGCCAACACGGAATCCAAATTTAGTTAGGAAAAGATTTGTTTGGAACTATAAATACAATTTTTAGGTTTATTTTTCGTACACAGTTATTTTTACCTACTTTCACGTGAACTCTAGTATTGTTAACAATCATTCTTGGGTCAAGAAACAAAGTTTACAATTTTTTTCTTGATTTTGGGAATTAATCAACATTGGAGTTTTGTTCGTCAAGTTTAGAGTTATATTCAATTTACTTGGTTTTCTTCCATGAATTCTTGTAAGTTACAATTATAATTTATTCTTTATTTTGTGATCTTGATTATTCAAGAATGAGTATCTAAACCCATAACTAGGTTGTGGGAACCATGATGAATTAACACACATAGGTTAAACACTTAGTGATTCTTGAACGGGGTTTAATGCATATATTATTTTTCCCTTCGTTTTAATTATTTCTTAACGGTTGCAAATGTTGGAACTTGCCTTATTCTTACTTACCGGATCAAGGGGGTATTGAATGGAAAAAGGGATTAACAACAGAGATTTGAGGCTATCAACCCTCATATGATATCTTGAACTTGTCCGGGGATAGCTAATCCGATATTAAGGGTAAGGGTTAATTAAGCATACACCCATATACAGACCAAGTTGCATAGTGATAATCATCTAGATAGGGGACCAACCATTTAGGTGAACCTTACTTACCGATATTGCATGTTAAACACCAGAATAGATTGCTAGTATAAATTCCTTGTGGTTATGAATTCTTGGGGACCATAATCCTATTCGGTTTGTTGATTGAATACAAACCAAATTTGACTTAAGCATTTAGTAGTTTTTACTCTTGTTTAGTATTTTATTTCTTTCCCCCTTAGGAAATAAGCAAATTGATAGTAATAGCCATTCACATTAACTCAAGTTCTTTCCATATTCCCTGTGGGATCGACCTCAACCTTCGTTGGGTTCTATATTTGACATTGACCTCTCTATCTCAATTGCGAGGTATAATTTGGGCGACATCAGTCTTCCTTTTCCTTGAAATTCAAGAATGACCAATTGCACATGTAGCCATTTTCTTCACTCTATTGGCCATCTTCATTCTTTTGTCCATCTTGTGCTCCTTCATCCACCCAATCTATGATCCAAATACGGAGCCACTTGGATTGCATCACGGGGAGTGCTGTGTTCTGAGCAACACCACGTGGACTTTGGTGCTCACCCTTAACTTGCTGGCATTTTGGACACTTAGCCACAAAGTATTCTATGTCCCTCTTAGTACCATTCCACCAATAAACTTCTCTCAAGTCATGGTACATCTTGGTGGAACCTGGGTGAATCGAGTATCTTGAACTGTGTACTTCTTCCATAATTCTATCTTTGAGTCTATTTACATTAGGAACACATAATCTACCTTGATATCTTAGGACATCATCTCCCCCTTGTGCAAAAACCAATACTTTCTGTTATTAGACATCTTCCTTTATCTGAAGCAAGAGGGAATCTATGTCCTGCTTTTCCTTGAATTCCACAACTAAAGAGGATTCGACCCCATTCTGGACAAGCATGCTACCTTCCTTATCTGAAGCAAGAGGGGATCTATTCACATCCCTTGCTAACTCTCTCTTCGCTTCATCTACATGGGTTGTACTCCCCATAGGAATCCTCCTAAGAGCATCAACAAGTACATTAGCCTTACCTGGATGGTAGAGAATACTCATGTCATAATCCTTGAGCAAGGAAAGCTATCTTCTTTGTCTCAAATTCAGCTCCTTTTGGCTGAACATATATTGCAAACTCTTGTGGTCTGTGAACACATCAACATGAGCATCATAGATATAATGGCGTCAAATATTCAATGGGAACACAACTACTGCCAACTCTAGGTCATGAGTTGGATAATTCTTCTCATGGACTTTCAACTATCCGGAGGCATAAGCTATAACCTTACCATTATGTATTAATACACATCCAATGCCTACTCTGGAGGCATCACAACATATAACAAGTACATCTATTCCCTCTAGTAGGATCAATACCGGAGCAGTTGTCAAACATGTCTTCAACTCCTGAAAGCTTTTCTCACAAGCTTCAGACTACTGAAATTTAGTCTTCATCTGAGTCAACTTAGTTAATGGAGCAGCAATAGTATAAAACCCTTATACAAACCTTCTATAATAGCCAGCTAAACCCCAGAAACTTTTTATATCTGTTGGGGTTATGGGTCTAGGACAATTTTTAACTACTTCAATCTTTTGAGAGTCGACCTTAATACCTTCGCTGGTGACTATGTGGCCTAGGAATGCCACAGACTTCAACCAAAATTCATACTTAGAGAATTTTGAAAATAACTCCTTGTCCTTAAGTGTCTAAAAGACTACTCTGAGATGGTTAGCATGCTCCTCCTCACTCTTAGAATCGACCACGATATCATCAATAAGCACAATAACAAACATGTCCAAATATGGCTTAAACACTCTGCTCATGATATCCATAAATGTTGCAGGAGCGTTAGTCAATCCATAGGATATAACAACAAACTCATAATAACTATAGCGGGTCCTAAAAGTCTTATTGAGAATATCACTTTCACTTACCTTCAACTGATGATAACCTAATCTGAGGTCTATCACTGAGAAGCAAGTAGCACCCTAAAGCTGGTTGAACAAGCCATCGATCCTAGGAAAAGGATACCTATTCTTAATGGTGACTTTATTCAATTATCTGTAATCTATACACATTCTAAGGGTACCATCTTTCTTATACACGAAGAGGACTGGAGTACCCCCAAGGTGAAACACTGGGGAGGATGAAACCCTTATCTAGTAGATCCTTTAAATACTCATTTAACTCTTTCAAATTAGATGGACCCATTCTATATGGAGGAATAGAGATAGGCTGAGTATTAGGAATAACATCGATTCGAAAATCTATTTCTGTTTCTGGAGGGACTCCTAGAAGATCATTGGGAATGACCTTCGGAAACTCACTAACAATTGGAGCTGACTGAAGGGATGGGGTATCAACATCAGAGTCTCTCACTCTTACTAGATGATAGACACACCCCATAGAGATTAACTTTCTGGCCTTAAGATATGAAATGATGGGTCTACCTTTCCAAACTAAGATTGGCTCATCTAGAAATGGAAATTTTGCGACTCGGGTCCTATAACCAACTGTGGCATAATAGGAATATAACTAATTCATACCTAGAATGATGTTGAAGTCCACCATGTCTAGCTTAATCAAGTCAGCTATGCTGTCTCCAGTCTCTATGATGAACTGAAACTGTATAATCTCTATAGAGTCTCTTAGCCAGAATTGGCTCACCGATCATAGTAGAAACACAATAAGGCTCTAAGAGTAGCTCCAAACACTTATCGAACTTCTCGGCTACATAAGAAGTCACAAAATATAGAGTAGCGCCTAGATCAAGTAAGGCACAAACATCAATGGGAAGACTTTTAACATATCAATAACAACGTCTGGGGAGTTCTCCAAATCCTGTCGGCTAGACATAGCATACAGATAGTTTTAACTGTTGCCTATTCCTGAAGTAGTGCCCCTTTGGACAGATCTTCCTACTGGTGGAGTGGGCTGGGCTCTGCTACACTTATTGCCTTGTCTGGATGGATAATATCTCATGTAGTGGCCTTATTGGCCACATCCATAACATCCGTGTTTACCCAACCAGCACTCACCTAAGTAGGTCTTACCATACTTTCCACAAGATGGTTGTCTGTTATCCTGTCTCTGTGATCTTTACTCATTCTTGTGATCCTGGATCAAAATACTAGCTGACTATGTAGGTCCAAAGGACCTCTTTATGAAGAAAGTGTTGTTTCCATTCCCATTCCTCTGCTGTGTAGCCTCATTAACTTCTATCTTAGCTCTCTTGCTCTAGTGTTCTTCTCTATCTTTCTGCTTGTCTTCTTCTAGCTGTTGTATGTATACCATCAGTTTAGAAATATCCATGTCACTAGTCAATAGAGAGCCTTTGAATTTCTTTTTTATATGTTTACCCAAGCCAATCACAAACTTCCTCATTATGGCCCTCATGTCTGATACCATATCTGAAGCATATCTGGGATAACTGAATGAACTTAAGACTATACTCCTTCACACTCATAGTACATTGCCTTAGATTCATAAATTCCTCTTCCTTTGCCTCTCTCATCTCTTGGGAAAAGAAGTGTTTCAGAAAGGCTTCCTTAAAACTATATCAGGTGGCCAGAGATGAATTCTCACCTCCACCTTGCTCCCAATGATCATACAAAATGTTAGCAATATCCTTCAGCTGATAGGAAGCAAACTTGACTCCCTCTGTCTCAGAAGAATGCATTGCCTTCAGAATCTTCTAAATGTCATCAATGAAGTTTTGGGAGTCCTCATCAACTTTTGATCTTGTAAAGACTAGTGGGTTCATCCTCAAGAACTCTCTAATCCTTGATGTACTTGAGTCATGTGAACTGAAGCTAACCGGCGTTGAGTTCTAACAGCCTGATTGAGTAGCTACCAACTGAGTGAGCATCTGAATAGCTCCTCTGAACCCTGCCTCTGATGTACCTATAATAAGAGGTTGTGGAACTGGGATCTCTAGGTTTCTGCCACTTATAGAGGGTCTTTCCTGGATTATAATGCTAGATCCCTAGACTGGAGTGCAGGGATATTCCTAGTCTGCATCCTTTTCTACAGAGACACGTTGATTACGCTCCTCTAACAGGCAATGCATTTAGGAGGCACGATCTAAAACACGTGAATACACGAGTCAGGAGGAAGTCTTTATAGAGTTAAACTCTATCGCACGATCTAGAGTATGAAATAATGGAAGTATTTTCTAATGTTTTATACTCTCATCATTATAGATATGGCGCGCTTCACATAGATAAGAAGGACACTACTAGATGAATCTTCATAGACACCCTAAGACTCTTGAAAACCTAATCCTTGATACCAATTTTGTCATGCCTCGAATCTAGACCCAAGGCATGGACCGACACTCAGGCTACTTTCGTGATCCAAGTGAACCCTTGGCCTGTCTTACTATCAGTTTAGATCTCAACAAAAGAAAATAGAAGTTGAAACATAGTGAGTTCAATATAATAAAAAAGAATTTATTTTATAACTAAATAAATGTTAAAAAGTAACATTGTAGACTCAATATCTAACTCTATCCATGAAGCCTCTAATAACTGAAGATAGGTGTCAGGACATAGCTCCCACGACTACCTCAAGCTCTATAAATGAAAAGTGTCACGCCCGACCCTGGGCCTAGGCGTGGTCGACACTCAAATCCACTACTGACCTAGAAAATCTGTCATGACCCGAACATAGGCCCGGATCGAGACATGGGACCTAGAACCACGAATGACTCTGAGTCGACCCATGGCATGAACATAGCGGCTAAAGAACATACATCATGGGAAATTGATATTATAAAACATGCATAAGCAGAAGTCTGAATACATATCAATCTAAAACAGAATCAACACTGACAAGCTAAAATTCTACATATTATCTGAAAAGCTTCTAACATAACTAATGAGCTGATGGGACAGCATCCCCAACTAGCTCGAAAAAAAGTCTGTAACTGAAATAACATAACAACAAACTAAACTGAATCTCCTCAAAAAATGAGGACTCACCAACACTGGCTAAACAGAACTGATACAGAAGTAGGACTAATGGTGCGGGTGAGTCTAATCTCTCAGACCTATATCATGAAGTAATACAGCATAGATTATGTGGTTAGTTTAGTACTTTGAATGTATTGGGTATGCAAGATAAGTAAAATGGACTAATAAAATACATAAGGGTTCATACGAGTAGGACATCTCAAAACATGAAATGATAATCATAACATAAACATGAGGGCTCAAGGTTTTCGAAACTATTCCTAATCTAGTCATAATCATAATCATAAGAGAAACCTTGTAAAACATAACTTGAGCCAAAGTATCGTAAACATGAAAATGCATAAAGCATGAGGAACAATGGGAGGAGTCGTCTTAACTGAAACCATCATGATTGAGCTTACATAATGCCCCAACTATCACGCTCAAGTGGGCACAACCATCCTAGGCTTGCCAGGAAAGGGAAGTAAATGGTGTGATATCACTAATAGGGACCCACCTAGAGTCCATAAATATAAATATACATTGGAGCGTAGTTCTAAGACCATGGAGATTACTTAAACACCGGGCCTACTCGATGCTAGACACTGCTCCCAAAAACATGCACATGAGGGCTAATAATAATCATGAAATCATTCATGATGTTCATGTATAGATAAATCATAACATACTTGATCATACTTGAAATACATGATTAGCCAAAAAATAGGACCCGTGAGTCTGCCAAAATCATAAACTTATAAATCATGAAGAACATACATGCTTAAGAAAATCACCATACTTGAAATTCATAAATGCATGAAGAGTACTTGTAGGGAATCATATCATAAATTATAAATCATAAATTAGGTCTTAGGAGAATCAAAATCATAATAGTATCATAAAGTTGACTTTCATGAAACTTGCATAATTGGGCATATGTTACACCCCATAAGTTTCTATAATTTAACTGATACTTGCGTACATATGTTGAGAGTTTTGGGGTATGACGCATATGGAAAAGGGCTCGGGGGAGGAGTATACGAGCACAACATCAAGCAAGTAGGAGACTAAGGCTGGAGGCTAGACGCACTGAGCGAATCGCCGTGTTACCAAACCAACGCACTAGCCAGCATGTCGCGCTAGTAGTTTGGCACTGTGACCGATACGTCGCGCCAGTGGCCTGGCACTGTGACCGGTACGTCGCGTCAATGGCCTGGCACTGTGATCGGTACTCTGCGCCACCCTACCACCGCCTCAACAACTATATAAATCTCCTTCATGTGTGATCAATTCATTTATAATATTTCCCTCGACAGAAAACAGAGCACAAGCGGCAATTTCATCTATTTTTCATCAAATTACGCCACCAAACTCTGTCCAAACACAAATTCATCTTGGATAACGAGTTCCAGGCCTACGAGGAACGTCCATGTAGAGTTATTTATCGGAAATTCGCTCGGAGTACCGGAACCTCTCTGAGTAAAATTTGTAGAAATCACTTCTAATCGAGTCCTAAGCAGCTACAAGTGAGAGGTAAGCATTTCTACCTTCTAAACTCTCGGGAATTTGTGAGTTTTTGGCCGAATTGAACAAAGTTGAGTTATAGTTAATATCAAAAGATATCATTACTTGCTGAGTGTTAGTATTGGAAATAGCCCTATTCTCTCACCATAGGGCTACCATTGAGTGGAATTATCAACTACAGGTTGGAACTATTTGGATAAATAAGAATCAGCATTTGAGTTATGTTAAGGCTAACCTCTTCAGAAAGTTACTCCTATCGTATAGTAATACGACCTACGTCCTTGTAAGCAAGTCGTAAGCATGTATATTGTGATTAGCTGCTATAGATATTTTTTTAGATTAGAGTTCACTATTTCAGTTGGGTCTTAACCCACCTAATGTAGCCCTCTGTCGACCAACCTCAGGGTGGCTAGCTGTGTCATTGCTTACGGGGCAATAGATCGCTCATAGGAGCTATATGATGTCTGATAGGACTATATTCAGGCCTATAAGTCCATATTACAGTCCATCCATGAATGGGCTTTTTCTTATATCGTATCGGCATCACTGACCCTCCGTTGAGCCTTGTGTGCCCAAGGTGCAGTCATAGGAGCCCAGAGGGCTCAAACAAAGCCACAAGATCCCAATAGGCTCAATTTCAAACCCAAAGGCCAGGTAGTTTGACTAAAGTTACCCGTTGAATCATATTATCCGTATTAGGGCTATATAGATTGAATTGTACTTACCAGGGTATGGGGGCTCCGGTAGGTTATTTTGTGCTAGTTGTAGCTTCCAGGCTTATGGGGGCCAGGTAAGGTTCTTGGTTGTATATTTACTTGCTAGTTATACTTCAGGTTATGGGGCTATTATGGTTATAAATGTTATCCTTTCTATTGATTACTTTCAGTCTTTTTATCAACTCTATTTAGTCATTTTCATTACTGCCTTTCATATTCGTTACATATTGTACTGACACCCAACTATGGGGCGCTGCAACTTGCCTGTAGGTGTGGATAGACATGGTTCAGGACCTTCTTAGCTATCATCCATGGTTAGCAGTTTAGTCAGCTCCTTTTCTCCGGAGTTGATAGTTAGAAAGGTTTGCTCTTTTTGTTGTATAGCTTTTGGGTAGGTCGGATGTAATACCCTGGGAAGGCCTAAGAATAAGACCTGGAAGTGTAATTGGAAAAGTGCATAAAAACTAGCAAATACCACAGGACGGACCACAAACGACTCGTGGTATCAAACCATGAGTTGTGGAATGCTATTGTTGGTCAGGAAAAGGTTGGTGGCAATGGAGAACACGAGAGGTATGAAGACCCGTTGTGGGACACAATGGGCAGTCCTTTCGAATCGTCGTTAAGATCAGGCTGGGAGACAGGGTAAACAACGAGAGACCCAATGACCCGTTAGAAGTAACCATGAGTCGTTGGTTGTGGTCGTTGTTGGAGGCTAATAATTTCCAGTGGAGGTGACGGGTTTAGACCATGACTCATTGGAAGGAACCACGAGTCATGGTGAGGCTCATGGTAAGGGGGTTAAGATTTTATGATGAGCAAACAACGGACGGTGTAACAGACCGTGGTTTCAGAGGACGAGTTGTCCTGTACGTCCGTTGGTTAGTTCCGAGAGAAGGCATTCAACATTTCATTCAACGAGGGACATGACGGGTCATTGGTGGTTCCCACGACCCGTTGTTACCAATTGTGGGTTCCATCCGGCCAGATTTCAGGGCAGGTTTATTAAGGGCATTTTCGAATTTTCCGTGCTTTTTAGACCCTAAACTACGTCATTTTTTGTATAATCCTGAATGTGATAAGATTAGTTAAGTCCTTTATGCATGTCCATTCTCATGCAAGAACTTTATAGAGATTTTTGGGAGATTCAAGGTCTTCTTCCCCAAGTTTTCAGTGATTTCTTTGTGGGTATTCAAGGAACCTCGAAATCAATCCATTTCCAGGTATGTAGGGTTTGGAATGGGTGATTTCTTTCACACCTATGCCCAAATTTCGATGTAATCATCAATCCTCCTATTCAAATTCTATGGGGGTTTTACTCAAATGCATGGAAATATGATTTCTCCTTATGGATTTAATTTAATTGAGTTTTAATTATTGAATTATGAATCATGGGCAGGTTTTATATTATTTTCCTTAAAATCATGTTTTAATCTTTTAAATCGAAAATGCCCATTTTATGAAGGTTAAGTTATGATTTACGATGAATATACAAAATTTTGAATTTATTAATGACGAAAAATCATGAATTCAAGTTACCCATATTTATGAGCATATTTTTTAAAGTATTGAATATGATGAAGTATTGGGCAATTCCCACATGTTAAAGAATGATTTATGCTTTATGAAGTGAATTACATGATTTATCGATCTATGAGTTGGCCGATAAAAAGGGCCTATGATTCTTGGCTAAGCTTGTTTTAAAGGGGATCAATGATGATAAATTTCATATTTTAGCCAATGAATCTTAATGAATGATGCTATTGATTTATGTATGAGCCTATATGCATGTTTTTGGGAGTTGTGTCTAGCACCAAGCAGCCCGACATTCAAAGAACTATGCCAGTATCTCATAACCACGTGCCACCGTGGGTTTCTAATGATATGATGTATTGATAATGATCCCCTCAAATGTGATATCACGCCTAATGCACGACCCTCACCTGGCAAGCCAGGGTTGGCTCTGCCCACTTGAGTGAGATAGTTGGGGCATCATGAAAGGCTCTACCATGATGGTGTTGGTTATGACGAGTCCTCCCATTGTTTCAGATGTCTTATGCATTGTTATATTTATGTTATTGGCTCAAGTTATGTTTTGATAATGTTTACTTACGATTATTATTAAACACTTTATGAATGGTTTGAAAGCCTTGAGCCTTATGTTTTCTTACGAAGTCTATGATATATGCATGATGTCCTTCTGCTACGTTACTTATGAGTTTTGTTTTACTTTTAAATGTCCGTTTTAATTACCTTTTATACTCGGTACATTTCACATACTGACCGCATACCTTCTATGCTATATCGTTTCATGATATAGGGTCCGGATCTCAGGCTGATCCTCATCCTTAGCCCATCTCAGCTTACATTCTCAGATTATTGGTGAGTCCTCATGTTATGAGGGCCATTTGACAGACTTTTATGTTATCTTATGTTTCAATATCATTCGGGTTGGTTGGGGATGTTGTCCGATCAACCCATCGTATGTAGTAGAGGCTTTCAAACAATGTGTAGTATTCAGCTCGTATGTGCGCTTAGTATTTCTGGTGTTATGCTATGTTTATGTTACCGCTATGGTGTATGCTAAGTATTCTGCTTTACTTAAAGGAGAATAGATGGATGCATGTGTCGTGGGTCGACTAGGGGTCTCTCGAGGTCCCGTGTCTACGATCCGGGTGTACGTTCGGGTCATGACAAACTTGGTATCAAAGACATAGGTTTGAAGTGTCCTAGGGAGTCTGAAAGTCGCGTTAAGTAGAGTCTTTTTCATAGGTGTGAAGCGTGCCACACTTATGACTAAGAGGCTACTAGACGTTTAGGAAATGTTCTCTTCTTTCATGTTCTATGTCATGCGATGAAAAGCTTTTCCATCCTTCTAATTCGTGCGATTCGTGATTGTAGAATTATGGCTCCTAGAAGAATGAGCGGAAGGAGGAATAGAAATGATGAAGGCCACGGAGATGGCACTGACCATGGGAATCAGCAAGCCCCACCTGTTCAGAAGCCCCAGGCACCAGATCCAGCCACCCACGCTGAGTTTCGAGCAGCTATTCAGATGTTGGCGCAGGCCTTAACCGCTCAGGTCAACCAGCAGGCTGTTGCGTAGGTTCCACAGAATGGCAATGCAGCAGCGTCTCGGATTAGAGACTTCTTGAGGATGAACCCTCCTGAGTTCACGGGATCAAAGGTGGATGAGGATCCACACGAGTTCATTGAAGGGATTTTGAAGGTCACTTAGGTTATGGGGTGAAAAATGAGGAATGTGTGGACTTGGCCTCCTATCAGCTAAAACAGGTCGCCCATATTTGGTACAAGCAATGGAAGGACAGCATGCAGCAGTAGCGGGCCCTATTAGTTGGGATGAGTTCCACATGGCCTTTCTCGACAGGTTCTTTCCTCGAGAGATGAGAGAGTTGAAAGCCGCTGAGTTTGTAAACCTCAAGCAAGGAAAGATGACAGTGTTGGAGTATTCACTTGAGTTCACTCATTTGTCAAAGTATTCCCCAGAGTTCGTGATGGATCATAGGGCGTGGGTGAGCCGATTCGTTCATGGTGTGGCTAGTTATCTAGACAAGGATTGTAGGACTGCTATGCTTCACCAGGATATGGACTTTCCTCGCATAGTGTTGTACGCCCAGCAGATGGAGATGGCTCATACGAGGGAGAGGGAGGCAAAGAGGGCTCAGAAGGATAGTCGTGGGTTTTCACATCAGAGGTTCTGTAGTGGCTACTATCCACAGTTTCAGTAGAAATCACTAGCCCTAGCACCATCATCAGCTAGTGTTCCATCCAGACCCAAGGGTGATCATAGGATCAAGGCTTCAGGATCGAGGAATTAATGGGGCACCCAGTTAGAGTATACTTCTCCAGCCCGTGGGAAGTTGGCAAGAGTCATGCCGAAGAGAGCTTGCTCAATTCAGATATTTTCTATGGGTGTGGTAGGTTTGGACACATTCACCGAGCATGCCAATATGCTAGACAGGATGATGATAGGGGTAGTGCACATACCACCAGGACAGCAGCAGTTGCAACCCGTTTCACTACGTAGGGAGCATCAACTAGTGGAGGTGGCGGACAGTGCCAAAATCGATTCTATGCCCTTGCCTCACGCCAGGAGTAGGAGACTTCACCCAACATAGTCACTGGTATGTTGCGTGTCTTTCATATTGATGTTTAGCTAGATACGGAAGCTACCTTATCTTTTGTGACTCCTTACATTGCTAGTAGCCTTGGAGTTAGTTCTGAGACCTTATTAGAACCATTTTCAGTTTTGACCCCTGTTGGTGATTCGGTCATAGCTAGACGAGTATATAGAGAATGCCCAGTCACAGTGTTGCATAACATTACCTCCGAAGACCTTGTAGAGTTAGCCATGACTGACTTTTACATTATTCTTGGCATGGATTAGTAGTTTGCATGTTATGCTTCAATAAATTGTAGGACCCGTACAGTGGAATTTCATTTTTCGGGTGAGTCCGTGTTAGAGTGAAAGGGTAGTTCGGCGGTACCAGCAGGTTAGTTTATTTCCTGCCTTTAGGCCAGGAAGATGATTTCTAAAGGTTGCATGTACCACCTAGTTAGGGTTAAGGATGTGGAGTCCAAGACCCCGACTATTCAGTTAGTTCTAGTGGTGTGCGAATATCCAGAGGAGTTTCCTGATAATTTTCTAGGTGTTCCCCCGGAGAGGGAAATTGATTTTGGTATTGATCTATTCCCCGATACACAGTCAATCTCTATTCCTCCCTACAGGATGGCTCAAGCCGAGATAAAAGAATTGAAGGATCAATTAAAGGATCTCTTGGATAAGGGCTTCATTAGACCGAGCCAGTCTCCATGGGGTGCACCAGTTCTATTTGTTGAAAGAAGGATGGTTCCCTTCGCATGTGTATTGAATATCGGCAACTTCATAAGGTCACCGTTAAGAAGTACCCCTTACCCAGGATTGATGATTTATTTGACCAGCTCCAGCGTCCAGGTGTTTCTCGAAGATAGGTCTCAGGTCTGGGTATCACTAGCTAAGAGTCTGGGAGAGTGATATCCCAAAGACAGCCTTCAGGACCCGATATGGCCATTATAAGTTTATAGTTATGTCATTTGAACTAACTAATGCACCTATAGCTTTTATGGATTTAATGAACAGGGTGTTAAAGGAATATATGGATATGTTCGTGATCGTGTTCATAGATGACATTCTTATATACTCCCAGAGTGACGAGGAGCATGCCACTCATTTGAGAATAGTGTTGCAAACCCTCAAGGATCATCAATTGTACGCAAAGTTTAGCAAGTGTGAATTTTGGCTAAACTTGGTGGCATTTCTGGGCCATGTGGTATCAAGCGAAGGCATAAGGGTAGATTCCCAGAAAATTGAGGCGGTGAAGAATTGGCCCAGAATGGTAAATCCTTCAGAAATTCGGAGTTTCTTGGGTCAAGATGGCTACTACAGGAGGTTTGTTGAGGGTTTCTAATCTATTGAGGATCCTTTGACCAGGTTGACTCAGAAAAAGATAAAGTTCCAATGGTCATAGGATTGTGAGAAAAGCTTCCAGGAGTTGAAGACCTGACTCACTTCAGCACCTGTGTTGACTTTGCCCGAGGGTACTGATGGCTTTGTTGTATATTGTGATGCTTCGAGAGTCGGGTTGGGGTGTGTGTTGATGTAGCGTGGGAAGATAATAGCATATGCCTCGAGACAGCTAAACGTTCATGAAAAGAACTACTCGACCTATGATCTCGAGTTGGCTGCGGTGGTGTTTGCAATGAAGATATGGTGACATGACTTGTATGGAGTCCACGTGGATATATTTACGGATCACAAGAGCTTGTAATATTTGTTCACACAGAAGGATTTAAATCTTCGGCAAAGGAGGTGATTGGAGTTGCTAAAGGATTATGACATGAGTGTCGTCTACCACCCGGGCAAGGAAAATGTGGTTACGGATGCGCTTAGTAGGCTCTCGATGCAGAGTGTGTCCCATGTGGATGAGGGGAAGAAGGAGTTGGTGAAAGATGTTCACCGACTTGCAAGACTGGGATTTATATTGATCAACTCGACCGATGGCGGTGTTGTTGTACATAATGGGCCAGAATCATCCTTGGTGGTTGATGTTAAATCCAGGAAAGATGAGGATCCAATATTGAGGAAGCTGAAGGAGGCGGTGCAGAGTCAGAAGGTGGAGGTTTTCTCCCAAGGGGGAGATGGTGTGCTATGATATAAGGGTTGACTATGTGTTCCGAACATCGATAATTTGAGGGTTCGGATATTGCATGAGGCACATGGTACCCGATATTCCATACATTCGAGATCCACGAAGATGTATCGGGACTTGCGAGAAATCTATTGGTGGGATGGTATGAAGAAGGGTATTGTGGAGTTCTTAGCTAAATGTCCCAAATGTCAGCAAGTGAAAGTCGAGTATCAAAGGACAGGAGGTGTACTTTAGAATATTAGCATTCCCACTTGAAAGTGGGAGGAAATAAATATGGATTTCGTTGCAAGCCTACCTCATACTCGTGGACACTATGATTCCATTTGGGTGGTGGTAGACAGGTTAACAAAGGCTTCACACTTCCTACTGGTCAAGACCGCGGATTCGGCGGATGATTATGCAAAGTTGTATATTCGGGAGTTGGTTCGACTTCATGGAGTGCCCTTGTCTATTATTTCAGACTGAGGTACTCAGTTTACCTCTCAGTTTTGGAGGTCTTTTCATAAGGGACTTGGGACTCAAGTCAAGCTCAGAATGGCCTTTCATCCGCAAACGGATGGCCAAGCGGAACGAACAATACAGACTCTTGAGGACATGTTGAGGGCATGTGTCATGGATTTCAAAGGTAGTTGGGATGATCACTTACCCTTAATCGAGTTTGCTTATAATAAAAGCTATCACTCTAGTATCCAGATGACACCATTTGAGGCTCTTTATGGGCGGAGGTGTAGATCTCCCATCGGATAGTTTGAGGTTGGTGAGGCCGCTATAATAGGGCCAGACTCGGTTCACGAGGCGATGGTAAAGGTTCAGTTGATAAGGGACCGGTTAAAAACCGCTCAGAGTCGTCAGAAATCTTATGCTGATGTGAGGAGAAGAGATTTGGAGTTTGATGTGGGCGACTTGGTATTCCTAAAGGTGTCTCCCATTAAGGGAGTCATGCTGTTCGGAAATAAGGGGAAACTCAGTCCCCGCTATGTTAGTCCCCACCGGGTTGTGAGGAGAGTTGGTAAGGTGGCGTATGAGTTGGACTTTCCATCGAAGTTATCTTCAGTTCATCCCCTCTTCCATGTGTCACTTTTGAAGAAGTGTTTGGGTGACCCAGACTTGGTGGCCTCGGTAGACAAATTGGGGTAAAAGACAGCCTCGGTTATGAAGAAATTCCCATTGAAATCTTGGATCGTCAGGTTCGGAAGTTTAGAAACAAAGAAGTAGCTTCAGTTAAGGTCTTATGAAGAAAACACCATGTTGAGGGAGCTACGTGGGAAGCCAAAGCAGATATGATGGCAAGATACCCACATTTGTTCTCTACCGGCTCAATTTCGACTTGAGGTACCAGTTTTGTCCCTAACACTCTATCTAGTTTTTATGTTCAGTCATGTGTGCAAGTTTCTTTTATGTGTTTGAATGTGTATGTTAAGTATAAGATCAGTTTAGCTATGTGGTTTTATTCGGAGGTAGTCAATTCGTGAAAATTTCGGTTAAAATGATCAGTAGATAGCTATGATAAATTGTATATTTTTGTTTGTTGCGTGTTTCCTACATTTTAGGACAAATGTTTCCAAGGGGGAGATATTGTAGTACCCCAGGAAGGCCTAAGAATAAGACCCGACAGTGTAATTGGAAAAGTGTAGAAAAACTGCCAAATGCCATTGGACGGACGTTAGAACGACTCGTGGTATCAAACCATGAGTCATGGAATGCTGGCGTTGGTCAAGAAAAGGTTGGTGGAAGTGGAGAAAATGAGAGGTATGAAGACCCAGTGGGATGCAATGGGTCATCCTTTTCAATCGTCGTTAGGGTCAGGCTAGGTGACAGAGTAAACAACGAGAGACCCAACGACCTGTTAGAAGTAACGATGGGTTGTTGGTTGTGGTCGTTGTTGGAGGCTAATAATTTCCAGTGGAGGTGACGGGTTGAGACCACGACTCGTTGGAAGGAACCACGAGTTGTGGTGAAGCTCGTGGTAAGGGGGTTCAGATTTTATGATGAGTAAACAATGAATGGTGTAACAGACCGTGGTTTCAGAGGACGAGTTGTCCTGTACGTCCGTTGGTTAGTTTCGAGAGAAGGCATTCAACATTTCATTCAACGAGGGACATGATGGGTCATTGGTGGTTCCCACGACCCGTTGTTACCAATTGTGGGTTCCATCCGGCCAGATTTCAGGGCAGGTTCATTAAGGGCATTTTCGAATTTTCCTTGCTTTTTAGACCCTAAACTACGTCATTTTTTGTATATTTCTGAATGTGATAAGATGAGTTAAGTCCTATATGCATGTCCATTCTCATGCAAGAACTTTATAGAGATTTTTGGGAGATTCAAGGTCTTCTTCCCCAAGTTTTCATCGATTTCTTTGTGGGTATTCAAGGAACCTCGAAATCAATCCATTTCCAGGTATGTAGGGTTTAGAATGTGTGATTTCTTTCACACCTATGCCCAAATTTCGATGTAATCATCAATCCTCCTATTCAAATTCTATGGGGGGTTTACCCAAATGCATGGAAATATGATTTCTCCTTATGGGTTTGATTTAATTGAGTTTTAATTATTAAATTAAGAATGATGGGCAGGTTTTATATTATTTTCCTTAAAATCATGTTTTAATCTTTTAAATCGAAAATGCCCATTTGATGAAGGTTCATGAAAGTTATGATTTACGATGAATATGCAAAATTTTGAATTTATTAATGACGGAAAATCATGAATTCAAGTTACCCATATTTATGAGCATATTTTTGAAAGAATTGAATATGATGAAGTATTGGGCAATGCCCACATGTTAAAGAATAATTTATGATTTATGATTTATGAAGTGAATTACATGATTTATCGATTTATCGTGTTGGCCGATAAAAAAGGCCTACGATTCTTGGCTAAGAATGTTTTAAAGGAGATCAATGATGATAAATGTCATATTTTAGCCAATGAATCTTAATGCATGATTCTATCGATTTATGTATGAGCCTATATGCATGATTTTGGGAGTCATGTCTAACACCAAGCAGCCCGGCTTTCAAAGGACTACGTCGGTGTCTCATAACCACGTGCCACCATGGGTTTCTAATGATATGATGTATTGATAATGATCCCCTCAAATGTGATATCACACCTAATGCACGAACCTCGCCTGGCAAGCCAGGGTCGGCTCTGCCCACTTGAGTGAGATAGTTAGGGCATCATGAAAGGCTCTACTATTATGGTGTCGGTTATGATGAGTCCTCCCATTGTTCCGCATGTCTTATGCATTGTTATATTTACGTTATTGGCTCAAGTTATGTTTTGATAATGTTTACTTAGGATTATGATTATGAACGCTTTATGAATGGTTTGAAAGCCTTGAACCTTATGTTTTCTTACGAAGTTTATGATATATGCATGATGTCCTTCTCCTACGATACTTATAAGTTTTGTTTTACTTTTAAATGTTCGTTTTCCTTACCTTGAATACTTGGTACATTGTACGTAGTGACCGCATACTTCTATGTTGTATTGTTTCATGATACAGGGTCCGAATCCCAGGCTCATCCTCATCCTTAGCCTATCTCAGCTTACATTCTCAGTTTATTGGTGATGTTATCTTATGTAATCAATGTCGTTCGGGTTAGTTGGGGATGTTGTCCCATCAACCCATTGTATATAGTAGAGGCTTTCAGACAATGTGTAGTATTCAGTCATGTGTACTCTTAGTATTTCTAGTGTTATGCTATGTTTACGTTTCCCTATGTTTTATGCTAAGCATTCTACTTTACTTAAAGGAGAGTATACGGATGCATGTGCTATGGGTCGACTTTGGGTCTCTCGGGGTCTGATGAGCCCGCAAGTGTACGGGTCGTACAAGTAATATAGTGGCCCTTTTTAAGAGCCGGATGTTGAACCCACAAGGACTGGACCAATTCAGCTAACTATCAAGTTCAAGTGTGATATTAAATGCCGAAAGTGTTGATTATAGAAGTTTTCGATAGAGTTTAATTAAGTCTAAAT
>JACEIK010004020.1:0-15105 GCA_018107945.1 Datura stramonium
TATCTTATATACTCAGTACATTCAAACTACTAACTGCGTATTTCTATGTGATATATCATTTTATGATATAGGGTTAGGTGCCCAGCCTTAGCATCACAGCTAGCTTCTTCCGATGATTTTTAGAAGTTGACAGCTGTGAGTCCTCATCTTCTAAGGACCGGAGTATTGAATTCAGTTATTGTCATTTAGTTTTTCAAATATTAGAGTTAGCTGGGGGTTTGTCCCAATAACTCACCAATTTCATTTAGAAGACTTTCAGACAGAATATATTAGTTTTAGCTCGAGTTTTAGTGTTTGACCAAATATCAGTAATTTATCAGATGTTCTTAATTTATTCATTATTTGGTTATTTGTTTGAAATCATCTTAGTCTTAAGATTCTTTTCTATAGTTCAGTCATTATAGAATTGTGTTATGCCATGAGTTTGCTTGGGGCAACTTGTGATCCTAACTACCATGTTGTGTCTAGGATGCAAACTAGGATCGTGAAAAACTTGGTATTAGAGCATCAGGTTTAGAGTGTCCTAGGATGTCTGAAAGTCGCGTCAAGTAGAGTCTTTTTCATGGGTATGAAGTGCGCGACACTTATGAGGAGGAGGCTAAAATTTCCTTTCTTCTTATCGTGCGTATAGTTCTAATCTCTAAAATGTCCTCCTAACTCATGCTCTACCCTTTTCAGTTGACAATGCCTCCTAAAAGAGGAAATAGAAGGAGGAACGGTAATGCTAACCAGCCAGCCTTATCAGGTCCAGCAGCCCCTCAGGACGATCAGGTGTCACATGCAGAGTTCCGAGCTGCTATTCAAATGCTGGCTCAAGCGATGACCAACTAGGTCAACCAGTAGGTCTTCGTACCTGCCAATCCCAATGGGTCTATAGTTGCTGCCAGGGTTTGGGATTTTACTTGGATGAATCCCCCAGCATTTCACGGTTCTAAGGCAGCAGCATTTCACGGGTCTAAGATAGATGAGGACCTGTAGGAATTCATTGACGAGGTCTAGAAGATCACCCAAATCATGGGTGTTACTTTTGTCGAAAGTGAAGATTTATCAGTTGAAAGGGGTGGCTCAGATATGGTATAAGAAGTGGAAAGAGGGAAGGCGGAATGGTGTAGGACCAGTTGAGTGGGACGAGTTTGTGATGGTGCTCTGGACAGATTCTTTCCCTGGGAGTTAAGGGAAGCTAACACCACTGAGATTGTGAACTTGAGGCAAAATGACATGACAGTGCAGGAGTACGCGTTAAAGTTCACTCAACAATCAAAGTATGCTCCAAAAATTATTGCAGAGCCGAGGGCTCGCATGCTCAAATTCGTGAAAGAAGTTTCAAACTTGGTAGTCAAGGAGTGGAAGACTGTCATACTTATCAATGAGATGGAAATCTCTAGGCTCATTATCCACGCACATCAGATAAAGGAAGAGAAACTGAAGGAAATAGAGGGAGAGTAAGCCGGCACAGACAATCCAGTTTGAGTACTCGCAACAGAGATCAGGAGGTGGTAGTCACCTAAAGCAATATAAAAGACCTCCAGCACCCTCATCAATCAGTGCTCCTTCATCAATTCCCCGTAAATATCAAACGGATGGAGCATCAGGCTCCCAGTCCTAGAGCTATGTCTACAGTAACTGCACTTTTCCAGTATGTCCTAAATGTTGTAAGAACCATCTAGGTGAATGCCATCTAGGCAAAGAGGATTGTTTTGATTGTGGCCAGCTTGGTCACAGGTTAAGAGATTTCCCATCAGCAAGACGGGGGATGGCCCAGTCCACTACATCAACAACTCCACCACGTCGATCAGCTCAGCAGGGTACTACCTCAGGTACAGGTGGAGGCCAGCGCCAGAACCGCTTCTATTCCGTATCCTCTCATTAGGACAAAGAGAACTCACCTGATGTAGTCACTGGTATGTTACATCTCTTTCAGATAGTTATGTGTAGTTATTTGTTAGCAATGTTGATGTTTTTATGATGATTTATCGTTACTTGTAAAGCTACGTAAGAGTTCGTGATGAGTTGACGGATCGGTTGTGAGAAGTCCATTGTATACCCCATGTGGTTAGTAGTACATTAATTGTTGTATTTACGGTTATGTACAACTCGTATGGATATAAGGAATCAAATGTTGAGAATGGTTAGAGAACTGCAGGTGTTCAGCTAAGTCGAGTTACTGTCAAGGCAGTATCGCTGTAGCTATACCCTTCCCGCCGTGGCAAGACCACTGCAGTAGTACCCTTACCGCCGCAGTGAGACCATTGTAGCGGTCACAGACCACTGAATTGAGGCCCAATATAGTGAGCAGGCTAGCTGAACACCTTACACTGATTGATTCTATAATAAGTACTATTTAATGAATTTGTGTTTCTCAATTAGATGTCGTTATTTTTCCGTGTATGTGTTATTATTTAAGATAGGTTGATGATGCCTACCAATATATTGTGTCGTAATGATGTTGCTCCTAAACTTTTTTCTAAGTACAACCGTCGATCTAGGAGTTCATCTTGACCCCATCTGTAGAGCAATAATGAGATAATAGAAGGTGAGCGGATTCAGATGTGCTGCTACACTTCCACCGCAGAAGATGTCTTTTGTTCAGACATAGATTTTTTCTAAATTTTCTTAATTTAATCCTCTTTAGATGTTGTTAGATAGATGTACTTAAGTACAATGACTTTCAAGTTCTAGGGTTATAATAGACAAATTTGGTGTTATTTTCTTTTCATTTAATTAAGGTTTCCACTATTTATTATTTTAATGCAATTAATATGTATTGTGCTGGAGATTGAGTAATTAGTTGCGGATTTGCTGATTCTTCTACTGGAGGGGTAGTGTGGGTGAAAATCACATCCACATGGGTCGTGACAAAATTCTAGTCCAGATCAAGATACAAGTGGCTGAGGTTCGATAAGAAAGGATGTGGCAAGACCCTCAAGGGTAGCGCCAAGGGATCTAGGGTAACCAATGTTTTTCCATATAATTTCAACATTGATCCTGTGGATTTTGTCTCAACCTTGAAAGACATCAAGGAGCCCAGGTTCTCTAAGGAGATATGTTCAAACTTAAGAGAAGAAATATGGACCTATGATGTGACTACTATAATACCATGGATAGGAATGTTTAAAATCAAACTGTAAATTAACTTGTTGGCTTGTTGGTATTGGGTTATCAAATAAATGGTGGGTGAACGGATTAAAATTTTATAGTTAACGACTTATCGGTGTGGGGTCTAATTATTCAAAATCCTTATCGGTTAAATTATTAACCCTTTAAGAATTATCATATTTATATTTTACCCCTAGGTATATTAATATAACTCTCATTATACACCACTAGCTAGGTATAAAATTTTAAATTTATCATACTCATAGCTTTTTTTCTTGGGTAATTAAAGGATGTTATTATTAATTCCCCATATTATTTTATCCTATTCATGAGTCTACACAAATAAAAATATTGCTAAAATAGAAAATATGGTTGAGGTGCACACATCTCTTGACTACACTACTCTGTTGATATCGAGCAAGGTGCAAGGTTGTCTCAAAATAGCTAGGTACCCTCTCTATTTTACTCAATGTGAAATCACTCTGTTAATATTAGAATACAAGATATCTGTCATGCTGCTCTATGGTCTTAAAAAGAGTCCTTAGGAAAGGAGATATATTTGTTTTTTCATTGTTGGGATGGTCCCATGGAACTCGAAACACTTTCTTATGCATATGCTCTCTCTTTTGAGAATTTCCTGGGTGATGCAGATGACAGTTTGTAGTCTCTTAATAAGCTGTAAGTTTATGATAAAAACTTATCTAATAGAATGAGAGTGTAATCATACTACAAAACGTAGTTCCCCAATTTAGAAGGGATGCAATATATAGGTCTTTGAGGGACAAGAAAAGTTAATAATTAAGAACAAGAACCTTTTTTCTAATTCTTCTCTTTTTTGTTGATATTTTTATTTCATAGTAGAAAATTCATGTTTCTTATACCTCATTTCTTGATGGAAGCCGGATTATATGTTATATTTTTATTTTAATTGTTTTTTAGATTTAGCCGATAACCGTCTGATGAGTCCAAAAGCACATGCAAGCACACGTGATCGTCAATTAATATAGAACTGTTAAGTCTAGATTATAGTACCCACATAGACTTATCGAATTGATTAATCTATTTTAAAATCTTATTTCACTGTTCTAAAAAAATAGTTTATCTTTGAAATAATTGTTAATCTTACAAATTTCAATTTACGAACTCAAAGTAGCAATCGTGAAGTTTTTATTGATTTTGTTCAATAGAGATTAGAATCCAGGTCTTGGTTGTTTCACAACCCAATTATGTTATCAAATTATTATACTTAACTACTCTCCTGGGTTACTAGTTACATATTAATATTACTTTTCTAAACATATTTTCGATTATTCAAAGACTAATTGATTATCCCAAATGCATGTATTTCTATGATCATCAAATAATAGTGAAGTACGTCTAAGATAGCGTCTGTATCAACTAAGCAAGGCTACAAGGTATATATCTATCCTCAGTAGCTAATTGATTCCTTTTTTCTATAAGGTTCACGAACCCACTTTAGTTCTCCTTATTTCCCCCTGTTATTCTCTCTTTTGAGTTCGTTCAATGAGTCGAAAGTAATATTCTCAAGGTAATCAATCTAAGAAATAATTAAATCAAGAAGAAATAAATAACCCAATAATAGAAGAGTTAATTAAGCATAAACAATTTCTCAAACATCAATCTTCATGTTTTTGCCAAAATCCTAGAAACAAGTAGTTTAGTTTCTCATGATTTGTACAAGCATGTAAGCATTCATGAGATTACAAGATTTAAATGAAAGAAATAAAATAAAATAAACAAACTGAAAGAAGTTCATCCTTTGCATTAGGTATTTCTCCAAAAAAAACTCATCCAACCCTTTTTTTTTGTCAAAAGATCTATTTATAGAATTTTGGATCATGCAAGAAGTCAATTTATCAAATTCTAAATGGACTAGGATACTGCAACTTCATGCCACCCTTTCGTCATAAGGGGTGGCATGATAGAACATTTTGTCTTTAGAAGGAAGAGTCTGCTCGCGCTACCTTTATTGTGACTTGTCATAGAAAATCCTTGTGGCTTCGCGCCACTTCATGATGCAAGGGGTGGAACGATAGTGTATTTTAAGTTTCGTTCTTAGGAAATATCGTTCCACCCTTTCCATGGCATTAGTGCGGCAAACATACCTATCTTCACGCCACCCTTGTGTCGCAAAAGGTGGCTCCACAGTGCACTTTTTATTTTGCAGCAAAGTTATTTGTGCCATCTTTGCTATGGCCCATGTGTGGCAAATATTTATACTTTCACACCAACCTTGCATTGCAAGGGGTGGCACAACTACTTCAAATACTTGAAATTTTTTATGTCATCATCGGGCTTTTTTCAAGACTAAACAAAAATGCCTCAACATGTTTCCTTTTCACAACATATTGCCTGCACATAAGTAAACCACACGATTAAGTAGAATATGACCAAATCAACAAGCAAAGGCAACCATTGTGAAGTAATTGATGGATAAATATACATATTTTTCCCCAACATCAACACCCACACTTAGACTCTTACTTATCCTTAAGCTAGCAATTATAGCTCTCTACCTGACCTCTATGTGAAACACATCATTTGAACAGGTCTACTAAAGCTATGACTAATATGAACACCTTGCAAGCATTACTATAACATGAATCAACTACAAAATATGCTCAAATACAACCTCTTAAGACAACCTAGCCTCAAGGACTGACTCAAGCTCTGTGAATATTGGTTAACACCTAGATGTCACCAAATCAAGAAATCAAACACTTCACCTATCTTTTTGTCAATCATGTTCCCTCCAAAACAAGAGAGTCACCAACATTTTTCATAAGAATACACAAGAATCATATGTATGGGTGTATAAACAAATAATTTACTCTCACTCTCATAAAGAACTTCTCATGCAACATATGAGGATCCATAGGCTTTCGCCCTTAGTGTAACTACTACATTAATATAAGAGTATCAATTAGGATCAAGTACGACTTAGATGGCTGTAGAGTAGGTAAAGAGAGCAGGAATTATTTAGTCAAAAGAGTGACTATCCTCCCTATGCACCTTAATAATTCACATATCTTTCAATACACGCAAACTCTAAATTGCTAACTTTTTTCCTTCTACTTTTCTCCATCTCTGTAATTTCTTATTTCTCCATTTCTTTAAGAATAAGATAATTGTTCGTACCCTGGAGCAATCAATTTATTTTATATATATGGGTTGACTCCTTTTCTAGGTAAGAAGACTACTAGTTGAATTATTAAACTATTAATACTAATTGAAAAAAAGGTATTACTCTTCTTCCTCCACTACTGATATTGACTGACATGTTGATGGGATAGCAGGGAAAGTTGAGATTATATCTGGAGAAATAAAGAAAAACTTTTCAGGATGAGACAACGAACCCTAATAGAACCAATGAGAAAGCAATTGCATGCTCATGTAGGCTTGCTCCGCACAGTTTTCTTTATATGAAAGAAAAGAATCATAGATATGTCAATCATTAGAAAGAAAAAAATGCCATAAAAGATTCCTCATGTATCATCTGTAGCAAAACATGAATGGAATCTACAATCCAAATCATATTGAAAAGGTTTTTGAGACACAACATGAAAAAATAATAATATTATGAAACGAGGTCCAAGAATGAAGAAGGGGCAGAATTACTGAATGAATACGAGTTGTGGTTAATACTCTTTCTTAGTTCACGTTGGACTAATGATAATGAATGAAAGACAGTCTTTTAGTAAACATATATAAGTAACTCTTTATTATGTAAACAATTCTTTATTGATTGCACTGAAATAACGGTAGAGGTTAGTGAAAGATGATATTACGTGGTGTTCAAAACCAATCTTAAAGTGAATAAGTTATAAAGAAATAAGAAAATAAGACATATCTTTCTTGAACTATATCATAAACAGATCTTACATATATATATATATATATATATATATATATATATAGGATGTTACGCGGTGTTCAAAATAAACATCTTGCTAACGGGCTTGAAAGATAACGGGCTTGAGAAAGATATTTTTTATAGATTTTTGTCAACAAAACAATATCATGTTGCCCTTGTTTTTAGTTGAACAAGGATTTTGATTCATCTATTCTTATGCCACCATTTAAATATTTGATAAAATTGCTTCACCAATCTCAAACCAAGCTCATTAAATTCACCTCTCCATGACCGGGTGCTCCTAATGTTGAATGTAACAAAGTTACTATGAAACTTTCATTAGGGTTAGTTGGTTTAGCTAATGATTCAAGATTAACTTAAGCATCTACTTCCATGTTTTCCTCTATGGATATCTGAATTACCTTCCATTGTTCGAAACGGGAGTGTTGTCCAAACTCTTTCCAAGTACTTTTGCATCCTCTCATCTTTATCCTTGTAGTCCCTTTGTATCTATTTTACCACCAGTTAATAATCACACTTAACTTCGATGGTGTCATATATGAGTCCTAGAGGTAATATAATACCTACAAAAATGGTCTCATACTCAAATTTATTATTAGTGAGCGATACACAATTGAGGTTTGTATCAGCTTTTCTCATATCAAGGTAATTAGTACTACGTCGAGTCAAGTTCTTTTTACATTATATGTTCCATCAATAAACAAAGTCCATGTGCCACACGAGGCTCTAGATATCATGACGGTTTTCTTCTCGTCTTATGGAACCATTTTGTGACTAAAATAAGCCACAAAGTCGGCTAAGACTTAGGACTTTATGGCAGTTTGAGGTGTATACTCAATATCAAACTCGGTCAACTCTACTACCTACTTTGTCATTCTTTTCGATAGTCCAGGCTTGTGAAGGATGTTTTTCACAAAGGATACATCATCACAATAGCTATTGGGTGGCTCTAAAAATAAGGACTTAGCTTCCGAGCAGCCATTACAAGGAATAAGGATAATTTTTGTAAATACGAGTATTGAGACTTGGCACTTGCCAATATTTTTCTATAATAATAAATTGGCCATTGTGTACCTCTTTCTTCTCTGACTAGAACAACACTTACTGCAACTTCTTCCATTGCCAGGTAAAAGAGCAACTGTTCACCCTTAAACGAGGGCTGGTCAAATAATCTTTAAATCTTGTACCTCCTTCTTGCACTTTGGTGTCCAATCGAATTGATTCTTCTTCTTTAATAAAGAGAAGAAACAGTGAAATTTCTCTTACGATCTCAAGATGAACCTACTGAGAGCTGCAACATGACCAGTGAGTCTTTGTACCGCCTTTACACCATCAAGTAAATCTCTAATCTCTTTAATGGTCTTTATCTTTTCTAGATTTATCTTGACACTACTGTTTGACACGAGAAACCCAAGGAACTTGCCAGATCTAACGTTGAACGCATGTTTTTTAGGTTGAGTTTCATATTGTACTTCCTCAGGATGATAAAGTCTCTTTCAAATGTCTCAAGTGATCCTGTGCATCCAAAGAATTTACAAGATATCATCAATATATACTTATATGGTTTTACTAATTTTCTCCTTGAATATTTTGTTCATGAGTCTTTGATATGTGGCACCTGCATTCTTTAATCCAAAAGGCATTACATTATAATAATATGTTCCACAACAAGTAAGGAAAAAAGTCTTCTCTCAATTCTCTGAATCTATTTGTATTTGTCACGACCCGAGTCTATACCCTGGATGAGACACGGTACTTGGAGTAGCAAGTAACCCCAAGACAACCCATGGTCTATCATAACACTGGTAATCTGAGTAATCTTAGCGGAAGCTTAAATAAATAAATCATTTGAGGAAAACTGAATAATAAAAGTTTATACATATGAAAACAAAATCGAAAGTCTGAATCTGTGTCTGAAAGTCATCTATATCTTATGAGTTGCTGGGATAAGCCCCCAGATAACTCTAAAGTGTGAAAATAACTGAAGAAAATGAATGTCGTCCTCGAAATATAAGGACTCACCGCTAGTACAACTGATAACTCCTAGGGAAAATCTGCTAACAGTGCTGAGATTGAGAACCTGCGGCTGTATCATAATACGATACAACATAGAAGGTATGCGACAATACTTTGAATGTACTGAGTAACTAGGAGAAAACATAACACAGAAAATAAATAACTGAACTGTAATGACATGTAATGACCAACTTAAATACTAAAACTGAATAAACTGAAATATAACTAAAATGGTCAAAATGACCCTGTCTGATGGTCAAAGACATGCCCTAAATCTAATATACTGATCTGAACTAATTGTACTGAACTGAGTAACTAAAATTGTTCTAAGTTGAGTTAAAGAGACCGTATTGACTAGTGGGAGGTTCTATAACCGATATATAACCACGTGATCTAGACGTGGAGTCCGATGTATACATCCCATCGGTAGGACCCAATATACCTTTCCAGGGTATAAAGGCATGAACTGGGTGATCACAAGTATGGGGCCATAAGGCCAATAAAAATAACCTACAGTGGCGACGTAGTCCTAGAAAACTAGGTGCGCTAAAACCCTAGTCCGCTTGGTGCTAAGTCCTACTCCCACTGGATAGTCCTAGACTGACTACTAAGCTAATAGCTCAAAACTGGGGCCCAACACTAGGTCAGGAATACCTATCTGAAAGTTCCGTGAGAGTCTTATCAGACAGGATTCTGTAAATAGTGTTCTAAGACTAGCCAAAGCTTCTTATATGGAAGTGTCGTAACCGTCTAAAGAACAAACTGAAATCTGAAGCTGGGGGTTCTAAGACTGGTCAGAGCTGCTCATCTAGAAGTGTCATAACCATCTAAATAACCACTAAAATATAATATCTTAGTCTAATAAATGATAACTTGGAGGCACCACTGACACCTCGAGAAAAGACTATAGTCAAACTAATCAGCAGATATTTTTGGACAATACGGAGTATGCTAATAATCTGACTGAGACTGGACTAACATGCATCTAACTGAGATTTCAAAATATACTCACAATATTGGAATCCCAAAACTAATAGAATCAAGCTACATGGAAAACTGGTCCAACATGCAACATTCTAATTTTACTGAACTGAGAACTAGGGCTAAATCATTCCACTAGATACTAATTTCACAAAATTTATAGAAATAGGGAATAATAAAGAAGTTAATATCATGAATAATATTCCACTTGAAATCTTAAAGAATTTTGTCTGAAAACTTTCTACTATTCAAATCCACAGGGCTGTAACTGATAGAAGAATTAGAGAAGGGTTTTGGGGACACAAGGAAAGAACAATTCTCTTGTTGAATTTCCACATACCTAGATAAGAAATCTCTTGAGAAAAAGCTTGAATTTCTGCAACTGACAAAGAGCCCTAGTTCTTGATCTAAGAGCTTCCTGACTGTTTCTACGCTTTAGATTTGGGGGAATGAGTTAAAATGAAGGAGGAATGTCGTTATACCCCTTTAATTCCCTCCTAAACCAGCCAAACCGACAGGGTTTTAAGATAAAAAGCTAGGAAGTTACAAAAATAACCCTAGAATAAAATCTAAAAAAAAACCCGATAGGGGACCAACAGGTCACTCAACGAATCGTTGGTTGAGATCACGACTGTTGGGATCAGTCGTTGGTCTTACTATCTTGGTTCTGGGTTCATTGGATTTGGAAACGGGAGACACCATGACTTGTTGGATGAACCAATGGATTGTTGGTTCCCCCCGTGGTCACTGGACAAGAAAACTTGGAGGCCAGACGACGGGCAACACAACGACTCATTGGTGGACTCAACGGGTTGCTGTGTCCAGTCGTTATCTTCACTAGAAAATTTATAAAAATCCATGATTTGACAAGACGGGTGGTGACAAAGACTCATTGTGTGGTACAATGGGTCGTTGCTACCACTTGTTGTCACTGAAGAGGTTTGTTGGGACTCTCAACCAATGACTCACACCACGATTCGTTGTATCAAACGACGACTCGTTGGTTGAGTCGTGGGATTCTGGAGAAGGAGTTCTAAGCTGGGGAACCAACGCGTGACATGATGACTCGTTATTTCTCAAAACGGGTCATTCCATGTCATGTGGGTTCCCGAAGTACCAAGCAGGCTTGACCACGACTGACACAACGAGTCGCTGGGGCTGACCACGACTCATTTTCTCAATCGTTCTAAGGTATTTTTTTCAGGTTTCTTCTGGATTTTTCTTGCAAGGTCTGAGTTTGGTCTAGAAAAATTTTAGGATGTTACAATATCTCCCCCTTAGAATCATTCGTCCTTGAATGAAGGCTAAAACTGCTGAAAAACAAGGAAAAGAGCTACAATTCCCAGATTGAGACTGTGAGCTGGTTTCTGAAGGAGTAACTGACTCCGAACTGACTTAACCATGCTAACAAAGTTGATGCAACTAGAATGCACATAGAAAATCTGAATAGAGCTTATGAGTACAGAACTGAATAGAGTATTAAGGAGGGATTTAGTACCTGACGCTGGAATTGAACTGGAAGGAAATAAGTGAGGATATCTGGCCATCATGTCTGCTTATGCTTCCCATGTGGCTCCCTCAACTTGCTGGCTCCTCCACAATACTTTCACTTAAGCGACTTCCTTGTCCCTTAGCTTACGAACTTGACGGTCAAGGATTTGAACTGGGACCTCTTCGTAAGAGAAACTATCTTTTATTCCCACACTGTCTAGTGGCACAACTGAAATTGGATCACCACTGCACTTCTTCAATAGTGACACATGGAAGACTGGTGCACAGATGCTAACTCTAGAGGTAGTTCTAACTCATATGCCACACTACCAATTCTCTTCAGAATTCTGTAGGGTCCTACATATATCAGACTAAGTTTTCCTTTCTTCCCAAACCTTATCACCCTTTTTATGGGTGAATTTTTTAGATAAACCCAATCATCCACTGCAAACTCTAACTCTCTTCGCTTCACATCAGCATAGGATTTCTGACAGCTTTGCTGTTTTCAACCTCTTCCTGATAAGTTGCACCTTCTGCATAGCCTCATGAACTAAGCCTGGCCCTATTAGGGTAGCTTCACCAACCTTAAACCATCCTATAGGATACCTATACCTTTTACCATATAATGCCTCAAACGGGGCCATCTGGATACTAGAGTGGTAGTTGTTGTTGTACGCAAACTCGATGAGAGGTAGGTGCTCATCCCAACTGCCCTTGAAATCAATCACACATGCTCTCAGCATATCTTCCAAGGTCTAGATAGTCCACTCAGCTTGTCCATCTGTTTGCGGGTGAAAAGTTATGCTAGTTTGACCTGGTACCGAGTCCCTTCTGAAATGACTTCCAGAAATGCGAGGTGAAATGGGTACCTCTATCTGAAATAATGAAAAAAGGCACCCCATGTAGTCTGAAAACCTCCAGATATATAGCCTAGCATAATCCTCAGCTAAATCTGTAGTTTTAACTGGGAGGAAATGTGCTGACTTGGTTATCAGGTCTACTATCACCCAGATTGAGTCATGTTGCCGACGAGTACGAGGTAGTCCTGTAAAGTCCATATTTACTTCTTCCCACTTACATGTTGGTATGCTGATATCCTGAGTCATACCTCTTGGTCTATGATGTTCCATCTTAACCTGCTGGCAGTTTGGGCACTTAGCCATAAATTTGCTATGTCTTTTTTCATCCCGTTCCACCAACAAATATCCCATAGATCAGGGTACATCTTAGTAGCTCCTGGGTGGATAGAATATCTTGAACTATGTGATTCATCTAGTATCTGTTGTCTCAATAACCTACATCTGGTACGCACAGCCTACCCTGGCAACAGAGTACACCATCTCCCCCTTTGGAGAAAGCCTCCACTTCTTTTCTAGGAACTGTTTTCTTTAGCTTAAGAAGTATGGGACATTCATCCTTCCTTGACTGAACTTCAACGACTAATGAGGAATCTGATTCACTCTGCACTACTACACCGCCCTCAACTGAATCAACCAAGTGCACTCGTAACCGAGCTATCCTGTGAATATCCTTTGCCAGTTCTTTTTTGCTCTCTTCAACATGATCCACGCTTCTCATAGACATCCTGCATAGGGCATCAGCCACCACATTGTCTTAGTCCAGGTGGTACAGCACACCCATTTCATAGTTCTTCAGTAGCTCCAACCACCTTCTCTGACGAAGATTTAAATCTTTCTAACTTAACACATACTGAAGGCTCTTGTGATCGGTGAAAACATCCACATGAGCCCCATAAATGTAATACCTCGAAAGTGCTTAAGATTAGACCTGGGGATTAAAAATTGAAAAATACTGAATTGGGAAAAATTTATTGCAGAACAGGTGACCCTACTGATCGTTGGTCCAACCAACGACCCGTTGGGACGTGTCATGGAAAGTGTCTAGTCTGGGGGCAGTGGAATGACCGATTCAATGACTCATTGTGGGAAACAACGAGTCTTCATTTGGAGTCTTAGTAGGAGATGGACTTAAGTTCTGGGAAGTCACGGGTCAACCCATGACCCGTCGTGAGTTACCACGGACCGTGGTTAGCAGCCGTTGTTTGGATGGTGAAATATCCAGTGTATTCAACGGAAGTATACCATGACTTGTTGGTGGGTGTAACAAGTCATGGTGAGGCTCGTTGTTTGAGAAGTTGTCAAAGTTGCCGAAGGAAACAACGGTCGATTGAACGACCCATTGTAAGTAATGAGGACCCATTGTTTCTAGTCGTGGCTTGAGCCAAGACCAAGCTTGGACAGTGTATAGCATGGATCGTCACTAGGGGTCGTGGTATCCTCCAACGATCCGTTGGAGCGTCCGTTGGTTCGTTTAGTGAAGAAATTTTTGCGTAATCAGTAAGGGTATTTTCGTCATTCCCACATCCTAAGGCCCTATACTACGTTGTTTAAGGCTCATTTTAGTGAGTTTTAGGAGTGGAAAACCTATTCTAAGTTATTTACTTCCATGAATGCAAACTTGAGAGGTTGAGGAGGTTATCTAGAGCTAGTTCCAAGGTTTCCATCCAAATTTCGTCTTGGGCAATCAGAGAAGTGGTGGAATCAATCCCTTCCAGGTATATAGGGTTATGAGTGGGTGTTTCCTTCCACACCCATTCCCAATTTCTATCCAAGTATGAGAATTTACTATGATCAAGTTATGGGGGTTTTACCCAAATGTATGAATCTTCAATTTCTATACATGGGTATGATTAAATTGTGTTTCCATGATTGAATTATGAAGAATGGGTAGATTTTAAATTGTGTTTCCATGATTGAATTATGAAGCATGGGTAGATTTTAAATTGTTTTCAATCAAAAATTATGTTTTCTAGTTTTATGAAATTTAAGGCTCATTGATAAGAAGTTCCTAAAAGAAGAGAATGGTGATGAATGTATGATGATGATGAGATGATGATGAGATGATGATGAAAATCCTGTTTCAATGCTACCCATGATTGTGATATTATTTTCAAAATGAATTGAATAGATCCAAGCACGATAAAGTTTTTGGCAAAGCCCTTATGTCAAGTATGTATGATGTAGTGTCTCTAAAGTAAGCTTACCACATGGTTTTGGAGCAAGGGCTCCCAATTATCTTTGAGCTTGTGGTATGTTTTGAACTAAAGCTTCCCATATGCATGATTTCATAATTGAGATATATTTCATTATTGAGATTTGTCAATAGACAATGTTGAGCTTTGTTATTACACGATGTCGAGCCTACGCATAACTTCATTTTTGAGATGTACTTCATTATTGAGCTTTGTAAATATACAATGTTGAGCTTCATTATAAAACGATGTAGATCATATGAATGTTTTCGGTGAGAAAAGTCTAGCACCGAGCGGGCTAAGGGTCGATCGCCTTATGCCCCAGAACTACGCGCCAACGTAGGTTTACACTACTATATATATTTTATTGGCACCTCCCTTGTAAGCTATCCCCTACCCCAATTGGGCCCTGAGCTTCATATCGATATCATGGTATCATCTTTAGCCCTGGTGATGAGCCCGCAAGTGTACGGATCGTGCAAGTAATATAGTGGCTCTTTTTAAGAATCGGAATGTCGAACCCACAGGGACTGGACTACGGGGTGAAACCTTTTCAAGTGTTAATTTACTAAAA
>JACEIK010004020.1:71427-85887 GCA_018107945.1 Datura stramonium
GTGTGTGTGTGTGTGTGTGTGTGTGTGTGTGTGTGTGCGCGCGCGCGTGCGTGACACGAGATGAAAATCTGTTTACAATATCTCTTTAATCTTGTCGTAACCTACTTATTCACCATTAATCTTTACTCTAGCACTTGTAAAGTCATTTATATTATTAGAAATGAGTTACGAAAATTAGTATATGATATTGCTGAACTGTTCGGAAAGACCCTATAAAAAGGTCATTGGTTATTAGCTGCTAGACGACTAAATTAGATCGATATAGGTTTGATAATCTCAATTTCAAATAAAATTACATAACTTGATTCTAATCAAGCCAATATTCTAAGTTCTCCATTCTAAATTATAATACTCCGGAAGTTCCTAAGACTAGGCTCGGGTTTAGAAAAGAGATCAGCATAAAAAGTTGGGAAAATATCATAGGACGACTCATCGTGTGAAGGGACGACGAGTCATTGGTAAGCTTAGGATGAGGACCTAGACTAACGAGCCATAATATGACTCATTGGTCGATGTGACGACTCATCATCACGAGTTGTGGTTAGCAGCTGATAAAAGAGGTTCTAGAGTAATGAGTCAAGGAATGACTCACAGGTAGTTGTGATGGATCGTGATAAGGGTCGTGGTTTTGGGGTATGGAGGCGTCATCACGGATGGTGTCACAACCTGTGGTGGAAAACCACGAGTCGTGGGATGGAATCATGGGAAGCTTCAGAGAAATATCGGAGTCTTGTGGCAACGGGTGGTCTCATGACCCGTGGGTCCATGTAACGACCCATGACAAGCGCCCGTGGTATGGTCTTCAAGAATCAGTTCCCTGACCAATGGAAACAACGAGAGGTGACCACGAGTCGTTACTTTATGGTAAGACTCATTGTATGAGTCGTGGTCCCTAGCAGTGTTCAACTTTTAGATTTTTTTCATTAAGGGTATTTTCATAAATCCTAAGCTCTAAAGTTCTAAATTACATTGTTTTAAGCATGGAAAGAATGTATTAAGGGTATTATCCACCCTAGATCATCCATTATTCTCCTAACACTCCAAATTGAAAATCAAATCTCTCAAGCTTTCCCTAGGGTTCTTCCTCAAGATTTCTCAAGGATCAAGTGGGGTTCGATTTGCACTGGGATTTGATCAAATCAGGTATAGGGTTAATTCAATGGGGTTTTACTCTCAATCCCATGCCCTTTCTCAATCAAAGTATGATCATCCAATTTTCCCAAAGTGTAAATTTTGAAAGTTATGAAGTTTATGACTGGGTTTTGAAATTCATCCATCATTTCTTTATGGGTAAAGCTGATTTGTTGTAAAAGCATGATTTCAATGATAGGTTTTATGATTTCTTCAAGTATCTTTTGGAATTAGAATTTCTCATGATTTAAGTATGATTATAAAATTCTAGGGTTTAGTTTCCCTTCATGAATTCCTTTGCTCCTCTTATGAATTTTAATCTCTCAAGTCCTAATTTATGATTTCTATTCAATAATGCATGATTTCTCACAAGTACACTCTATGAAACTATAATTTCGAATTATGAGGATTATTATCAAGTACGTATGATGATTTTAATATTCTCTCATGATTATGATTATGGCCAACTCAAGGGTCTTATTTCATGGCTAGTTCATGTATTTCAAGCATGCTTATGAATATCATAATTTAAACTAGTCCATCAATCTCATGTATGTTTTTCCCTACCATATTATGAGTTCTATATATGTTTTGGGAGTAGTATTTAACATCGAGTAGACCTAGGGTCCAAGCCTACCCCGTGTCTGAAAACAACGTGCCAACATAGCTATGATGAGACCTCCGTTGAGATTGTTCCCTTTTTGCCTGAGTGGACCTTTCATGAGTGATACCACACCTCTTTTTATGGTTCTGTCTTTGGCAAGGTATGAAAACCTTCCGAACTAGGGGTTTACAGGTCGGGCTCCATGTGTGCTCACATGGGGTATGTCGGTTATAAGAATCTCCCACTGTTCCTTAGGTTTATTCATGATTATGCTTATGATATTTTAGCTCAAGCTATGTTATTTTTACAAGGTTCCTTTTATGATTACGAATATGACTAGTTTATGATTAACTTCGAACACCTTGAGCCCTTACGGTTACATTGTGATTATCAGTTCATGTTGGAACTGTTCTACTCTTAAGAATATTTTATGTATCTTAAATTTTCCGTTTTTACTTAACTCGCATACACGGTACATTTCAAGTACTGATCGCATACTCTATGTTGTATCGCCTTATGATACAGGTCCGAGTGATCAGGTTTTATCTCGCCTGTAGCTGCTCCCGCTCCAGTCCAGTAAGCCTACCCTCCTTGGTGAGTCCTCATCTATCGAGGACATGAAGTCAATATTGTTGTTATGTTTACCTTTCAGTTTTCATACTTAGAGAGCTAGTTGAGGGTGCTGTCCCATCAGCTCATCAGATACTAGAGGCTTTTCAGACATTATGTGGTTATGTTGAATTCTCCTTGTCAGCTGTTAAATACTATACTCTTCAAAGTTCTTTATTCAGATTTTTTCTTTGTTCATGATAGATGATTGATGTTTTACTTATTCTTTATAGCCACTATGTTCATTCCATGGGTCAACTTGAAGCCTCTCAGGGTTCTTTGTCCCGTATCTCAATCCGGGCCTATGTTCGGGTTGTGAAAAACTTGGTATCAGAGCATTAGGTTTTGAAGTGTCCTAGGGTGTCTGAAAGCCGCGTTAAGTCGAGCCTTTTTCATGAGTGTGAAGCGTGCCACACTTATGATGAAGAGGCTACAAAATGTTTTAGGCAATTTCCCTTCTTTCATGATCTTTATCATGCGATGAAATATCTCCCCGTTCCTCTCAACTCTAGCTTTACACGTTTGCAGAATCATTCCTCCATACCGAGTAAATGGAAGAAGAAAATAAAATGGAAATGGCCATAGTGATGGTAATGGAGGTGGGCATCTGCAAGCCCCACCAGCCCCAGCGGATCCCGTGCCTAAGAAAGTTTCCCATGCTGAGTATAGGGAAGTTGTTCAGATGTTGGCACAAGCTTTGATTGCTCAGGTCAAACAGCAAGCGGTGGCTCATATTCCCCAGAATGGGAACACAACGGCGGCTAGAGTCCGGGACTCCCACAAGATGAACCCACCTAAGTTCTTTGGGTTGAGAGTGGATGAGGACCCCCACAAGTTCATCGAGGAGATCCAGAAGATCACCCAGATTATGGGGGTGACAGGGGAGAAGTGTGTAGACTTGGCCTCCTATCAGTGTAAAGGGTTCGTGCACATATGATTTAGATAGTATAAGGATGGTCAGGGAGTTGGGGTGGGACCTATTAGCTTGGATGAGTTTCTCACTGCATTCTTGGATCGATTCTTTCCCCGAGAGATGAGGGAGATCAAGGCGGCAGTTCATGAACTTGAAATAGAATAATATGACTGCTCAAGAGTATGCTGTAGAGTTAACCTGGTTGTCCAAATATGCGCCAGATATGGTGGCCGATCAGAGGGCTCTAGTGAGCCAATTTGTGAATAGAGTAGTAGATTACTTTGTCAAGGACTGCATGTATTACCCTGGGAGTGCCTAAGAATAGACCTGGGAATTTAAATTTCAAAACTGCTGAAAGTTGGGGAAAAGTTGCAGAATGAAAGGTACAATGACTCGTGGTAAGTAACCACGAGCCATTGTGAGCAGTCGTGAAAAGGGGGTTAGGCCTGGTGGCTATAAGAATGATCCATTGTTTGAATTCATGGAAAGGAAGTGAATTTTTACAGTGGACTCGATGGACGGATACCACGACTCATTGGAGGACACAACGAGTCGTTGTGAGACTCATTGTGAAGGAGTTCAGAAATTTCAGAAGAGGAGACAACGATCGAAGGAATGACTCGTGGTATCTAAGGATAAATCGTCCTGTCTATTCATCGTGTGAATCTGATAGAAGGCTGGGACAGTGCATAGCACAGATAGGTACCACGGGTCGTGGTACCCTCCAACGACCCATTGGGTCGTCCATTGTTTGGCCCAGTGAACAAATTTCTGCAAATTTAGTAAGGCTATTTTTGTCATTTCCTAAGTTTTAGGGGCCTATACTACATCTTTTAAGGCTCGTTTTGGAGGATTTTAGTAGGGGAGAACCTATTCTAAGTGTATTCCTTCTATGCATGCAAGTTTATAAAATTTCGGAGGTGATCAAGAGCTTTTCTAAGGGGTTTTCTTCCAATTTCTCTTTGGGCAATTAGTGAGGTGGTAGAATCATCCCTTCCAAGTACGTAGGGTTTTAAATGGGTGTCTTCCTTCCACACCCATGCCCAATCTCTATCAAAATATGATGAAATGTCTATGATCAAGTATGGGGTTTTACCCAATTGTATAATTCTATAATTTCTATACATGGGTATGATTAGATTGCATTTATATTGATGAATTGTAAAGCTTGGGCAGATTCTAAGTTGTTTTAAATACACAAAAAAATTTCCAAATTTTTAATCTAAAATGTCCATGGATGAGAAGTTCATAAAAGTAGTGAATGTTGATGAATGCATGATTATGTTGAGATTTGATGATGAAAAACATGTTTCTAAAGCTACCCATGAATGTGATGTTGTTCTCAAAATGAAATGAGTAGACCCTAGTATAATAAAGCTTTGGGAAATGCCCATATGTTGATTTAAAGTGATGATTTTCCCAACATAAGCTTACCACATTATTTGAAGTGAAGTTTTCCCGATTTCTCATAAATTCTAGCTTGTGGTATGTTGATTTAAATATTTCTACATGTAGCCTACCACATGATTTGGAGTAGATGTTTCCACTTATATTTGAGCTTGTGGCATGTTTCGAAATAAAACTTCTCACATGCATGAATTCATAATTGAGATGTATGTCATTATTGAGCTTTGTCAAAGGACAATGTTGGGCTTCAAATTCATATGATTTCTAGTCTATGCATGATTTCATTATGAGCTTTGTCACAAGACAATGTTGAGCTTCATTTAATATGATGTTGAGCTATGCATGATTCATCTTGAGCTTCATCAATAGACGATGTTGAGCTTCGTTATATACGACGTAGAGCATTTCATATTTTTGGGAGAAGAGTCTAGCAACGAGCGGGTTAAGGGTCGATCACCCTATGCCCAAGAACAACGCGCCAACGTAGGTTGATATTAATTCATTATTAGGACCTCCCTTGTGAGATATCCCCGGCCCGATTGGCTCTTCAGCTTGATATCTATATCATGGTATTGTCCATCACCCTGGCAAGGTTATGGACAGCTCTACCTACTTGAGTGTGATAGTTGGGACCACGTGATTTCTATCGTTGTATGTCGGTAAAGTGATGAGTCTCCCACTGTATACACTAATCAGTTTTGCATATACGTTACTCATGATCGTTACTTTAAGCATGCATGTTCTAAAAGTAAGGTTTGACTAATTGTTCAGCTTTTCTCTAAATGTCAGATTTCAACTTTAAGTCATTCGAGTCAATCATGACGTTATAAAGCTATGTATGATCATATTATGAAAAGATTATGATTTCATAATGAGTGCTTGTAGTTCTTTCCTACCATATTTGAAAGCGTATGATATGTTTTAAAGGATTTACTTTACTTGAGCGGCTTTACTTACCTTGCATACTTGGTACATTCCACGTACTGACCATATACTTTCTATGTTGTATTGTTTCATGATACAGATCCCGGCTCGCAGCTTCAGCCCCGCTCTTAGAAAACTTTCCGGAGTTAGTATCTGCTCAAGATTGGTGAGTCCTTATCTTTCGAGGACTAGACTTTCAGTTTCTTTTTCATATTTTAGTTTCCGTATTGTTGAGTTAGTTGGGGGTTTTGTCCCAACAAGTCGTCCAGAATAGAGGCTTTTCAGACTTATGTATGTGCAGCTTCGGATGTTACTATGATGTTATATTGAATTAGAATTCCGCTGAGTTATATTGATTATTTCTTCAGTTTATCGAATGAGTTAGTTGTACGCTTATGCCATGGGTTGACTTGGGGTCTCTCGGGGTCCCTTGTCCCGTGTCTATGATCCGGGTCTATGCTTGGGTCGTGACACTACAAGACCGTCGTACTACATCAGGATATTGAGTTCTCCAGACTGGTTTTGTATGCCCAGCAGATAGATGTAGTGCAGATGAGGGGGAGAGAGAGAGGTCAAGAGAGTCAGGACGAGCAGTGTTGGGTTCACCTAGCAGAGATCTGGTGGCGGTCATTTCCCATAGTTTTAGTAGAGGTCGTCAGCCCTAGCACCATCATCAGTCAGTGTCTCATCCAGACCTAGACATGATCAAAAGGGTAGGGCACAAGCTCGAGGGGTCAAGGGAGCACTACAGGGGGTCGCTTCCATCCTGTGTGAGTTGTGGAAGGAATCACCTAGGGTGGTGTTTAGTTTTCTTAGATGTTTGCTTTAGGTGTGGCAAACTCGGACACAGACTCAGGGATTGCCCTTCAGCCAAATCGGGTGATGGCGGGGTCTGTACCCTAGCCACTAGTTCAATAGCTCTAGAAACATGTCCCTTCTAGTAGGGTGCTTCTACTAGTACAGATGGCGGTCAGCGCCAGAACAGGTTCTATGCACTCTCGTTGCGACAGGAGTAGGAGACTTCACCCGATGTGGTGACTGGTATGTTGTGAGTATTTCATCTTGATGTTTATGCATTATTAGATCCAGGAGCTACCATATCTTTTGTGACTCCCTAGTTGCTGTTAGTTTTGGTGTCAGTCCTAAAATCCTATCAAAACCCTTCTCAGTCTCTACTCCAGTCGGTGACTCAGTTATAGCTCAATGGGTGTACAGAAATTGCCTTGTCGGAATCTTTCAGAAAGTCACTGTAGCTGACCTAGTAGATTTAGATATAACTTATTTCGATGTTATATTTGGCATGGATTGGCTACATGCATGTTATGCCTCAGTAAATTGTAGAACCCATGCGATAGAGTTTCGGTTTCTTGGTGAGCCAGACCTACAGTGGAAGGGTAGTTCAGTTGTGCCTTTAGGTTGCTTCATTTCCTACCTTAAGGCCAGGAAGATGATCTCCAAAGGTGGTGTGTACCATCTAGTTCGGGTTAAGGATGCTACCTCCAAGACCTTGACTATCCAGTTAGTTTCTATAGTGTGTGAGATCGATTTTGGTATTGATCTTCTTTCCTACACATAACCCATATCTATTCATCCGTATAGAATGACTCTAGATAAGCTAAAGGAGTTCAAAGAACAGTAGGAGGACCTCCTTGACAAGGGTTTCATCAGACCTAGCAAATCCCCGTGGGGTGCACCAGTACTCTTTGTCCAAAAAAAGGATGATTCCCTTCATATGTGTATCCACTATCAATAGTTGAACAAGGTCACAATCAAGAATAAGTATCCCCTCCCTATGATTGATGATTTGTTTGACCAACTTCAAGGTGCCACGTGTTTTTCAAAGATAGACCTCATATCTGGATATCATCAGCTTAGGATTAGAGAGAGTGACATCCCAAAGACAGCTTTCAGGACTTGGAATGGTCACTATGAGTTTATAGTTATGTCTTTTGGACTAACAAATGCTCCTACAACATTTATGGATTTAATGAACAGGGTTTTCAAGATGTATCTAGATATGTTCATGATCGTGTTCATTAATGACATTCTCATATACTCTCGGAGTGAGGAGGAGTATGCCACTCATTTGAGAATGGTACTATAGACTCTCAAGGATCGTCAATTGTTTGCTATATTTAGCAAGTGTGGGTTTTGATTGAATTCAGTAGCATTTTTAGGTCATGTGGTGTCAAGTAAGGGTGTGTAAGTAGACTCCCAGAAGGTAGAAGCTGTGAAGAATTGGCCTAGACTAGTTAGTCCTTCAGATATCAAAAGTTTCTTGGGATTAGTTGGCTACTATCGGAGTTTGTTGAAGGGTTTTCATCCATTGAGGCAGTGTTGACTAAGTTGACCCAAAAGAAAGTGAAGTTTCAATGGTCGGAGGCCAGTGAGAAGAGCTTCCAAGAGTTGAAGACTCGACTCACCTTAGCACCATTACTAACCCTACCTGAGGGTATCAATGGGTTATGGTATATTGTGACACCTCGAGGATCAACCTTGGTTTTGTATTAGTGCAACATGGTAAGGTTATAGCCTATGCTTCCAGGCAGCTTAAGGTCCATGAAAAGAACTATCTGACTCAAGATATCAAGTTGGAAGCAATAGTTTTTACCTTAGAAATTTGGAGGAACTATTTATACGGGGTCCATGTGGTTGTGTTTATGAACCACAAAAGCCTATAGCATATGTTTACCCAAAAGGATCTATATATACATTAGAGGAGGTGGTTGGAGCTTCTTAAAGATTATGATATGAGTGTTCTTTATCATCCTGGCAAGGCTAATGTGGTGGAAGACACTCTCAACAGACTTTCTATGAAGAGTGTGTCCCATATAGATGAGAGGAGGAAAGAGTTGGTGAAGGATGTGCATCGACTTGAACGACTAGGGGTTCATCTTATTGACTCGACTGATGGTGGTATCATTGTTTAGAATGGATTAGAATCCTCTTTGGTGACTGAGTTAATAGCTAGGAAAGACGAGGATCCTATCTTGGTAAAGTTGAAGGAAGCAGTTCAAAACCAGAAGGTGGAAGTTTTCTCCCAAGGGGGAGATGGTGTACCGCGATATCAGGGTCATTTTGGTGTTTTGGGTGTTGACAATTTGAGAGATTGGATGTTGCATGGGGCTTATGGTTCTAGGTATTCTATACATCCAGGCACCACTAAGATGTACGATGATCTGCGGGAAGTCTATTGGTGGAGTGGCATGAAGAAGGACATAGCTAGGTTTGTGGCCAAGTTTCCAAACTGTCAAAAAGTGAAAGTTGAACGTCAAAGACCTGGAGGTGTGCTTCAAGACATTAGAATTCATAATTGGAAGTGGAAGGAAATCAACATGGACTTCATTACAGGGTTGCCTTGTACTCTTCGACAGTATGACTCCATATGGGTGATGGTAGACAGGTTGATTAAGGCAACTCATTTTCTATCGGTTAAAACTACTAATTCAGTGGAGGATTATGCCAAATTGCATATTTGGGAGTTATTTAGGTTGCATGTAGTACCCTTGTCCATTATATCAGATAGAGATACTCAGTTTAATCCCTGTTTTTGAGGTCATTTTAGAAGGGACTTGGTACTCGGGTAAAGTTCAGCACAACTTTTCACCCGCAGACAGATGGTCTAGATAAGCGGACCATTCAGACTCTTGAGGATATGTTGAGAGCGTGTATGATTGATTTCACGGGTAGTTGGGATGATCATTTACCTCTTATCAAGTTTTCATATAACAACAACTACCACTTTAGCATTTAGATGGTTCTGTTTGAAGCTCTTTATTGGTGGAGGTGTAGATCGCCTATTGGTTGGTTTGAGGTAGGTGAGGCTACATTGATAGGGCCAGATTCAGTTCATGAGGTGATGGAGAAGGTTCGGCTTATTAGAGCTAGACTGAAAACTACTCAAAGTCATCAAAAATCTTATGCAAATGTGAGGCGAAGAGATCTTGAGTTTGCGTTGACGATCGGGTATTTCTAAAGGCGTCTCCCACGAAGGGAGTGATGAGGTTCATAAACAAGGGGAAGCATAGTCCTCAATATATTGGGCCATATCGAATTGTGAAGTGAGTTGGCATGTGTCTTATGAGTTGGAGTTACCAGCGGAGTTAGCATCGGTAAATTGGGTGTTTTATGTGTCCTTGTTGAAGAAATGCATCTGAGATCCATCTCTGGTTGTTTTGGTAGAGAGTATTGGGGTGAGGGACATCCTTACCTATGAGGAGGTACCAGTCGTCATCCTTGATCGTCAGGTTTGTAAGTTACCAAACAAGGAAGTTGCCTCAGTGAAAGTTTTTTGGAGGAATCAATTAGTCGAAGGCTCTACGTAGGAGGCCAAAGAATATATGATGGCTAGATACCCACATCTATATCCTTCTAGTTCTAGTCCATCTTAAGGTATAAATCTCATCCTTAGTATTCTATTCAGCTTCATAACCAGTCAGGGCATGTAGATTCCTTTCATGTTTTAGCATGTACGTATATTTCTTGAATTCAATTCGGTCATGTGCTTCATATTCGGAGTTTGTCACTCCATCAGTTCTATTGTAGTTGCTTGGTTTTGAGAGTTCAATTACTTCCCTATTCTTTCAGTGTGCCTAGGCCACATTCGAGGATGAATGTTCCCAAGGGGGAGATATTGTAATACCTCGAAAGTTTCTAAGACTAGGCTTGGGTTTAAGAAAAGAGATCAACAGAAAAAGTTGGGAAAATATCACAAGACGACTCGTCGTACGAGTCCTGGGAAGGGATGATGAGTCATTGGTGGGAGTCGTGGTAAGCTGTTGGGGTGAGGACCTTGACTAATGAGCCATAGTATGACTCGTTGGTCGATGTGATGACTCATCGTCATGACTCACGGTTAGCAGCTGATAAAGGAGGGTCTGGAGTAACGAGTCAAGGAATGTCTCGTAGGTAGTTGTAACAGATCTTGATAAGGGTTGTGGTTTCTGGGTATGGAGACGTCGTCACGGATGGTGTCACAACCCGTGGTGGGAAACCATGAGTCGTGGGATGTTATCGTGGGAAGATTCAGAGAAATATCGGAGTCTGGTGGCAACGGGTTGTCTCACGACTCGTAGGGCGATGTAACAACCCGTGACAAGCGCACAAGGTGTGGACTTCAAGAATCAATTCCCCAATTAGTGGTAAAATTGAGAGGTGACCACGAGTCGATACTTCATGGTACAACTCGTGATATGAGTTGTGGTCCCTGGAAGTGTTCAATTTCCAGATTGTTTCATTAAGGGTATTTTCGTAAATCCTAAGCTCTAAGGTCCTAAACTACGTCATTTTAAGCATGAAAAATAGTGTATTAAGGCTATTATTCACCCTAGATCACCCATTACTCTCTTAACACTCTAAATTGAAAATCAATTCTCTCAAGTCTCTCAAGATTTCCCTAGGGTTCTTCCTCAAGATCTCTCAAGGATCAAGTGAGGTTCGATTTGCACATGGGATTTGATCAAATCAGGTATGTGGGTCAATTCAATGGGGTTATCCTCTCAATCCCATGCAATTTCTCAATCAAACTATGATCATCCAATTTTTCCAAAATCTGAATTTCGAAAGTTATGAAGTCTACAATTGGATTTTGAAATCCATCCGTGATTTCTTTATGGGTAAAGCTGATTTGGTGTAAAAGCATGATTTCCATGATAGAGTTTATGATTTCTTCAAGTATATTTTGGAATTAGAATGTCTCGTGATTTAAGCATGATTATTAAATTCTAGGGTTTAGTTTCCCTTTAGGAATTCCTTTTCTCCTCTTATGAATTTTAATCTCTCAAGTCCTAATTTGTGATTTCTATTCAATAATGCATGATTCCTCACAAGTACACTCTGTGAAACTATTATTTCAAATTATTACGATTATTATCAAGTAAGTATGATGATTTTCATATTAGCTGACTCACGAGCCTTATTTCATGGCTAGTTCATGTATTTCAAGCATGCTTTATGACTATCATAATTTAAACTAGTCCATGAATCTCATATATGTTTTCCCTACCATATTATGAGCACTATATATGTTTTGGGAGTAGTATTTAACACCGAGTAGATTCGGGGTCCAAGCCTACCCCGTGTTTAAAAACTACGTGCCAACATAGCCATGATGGGACTTCCCTTGAGAATCTTCTCTTTTTGCCCGAGTGGGCCTTTTATGAGTGATATCACACATATTTTCATGGTTCTACCCTTCACTAGGTATGAACACCCTCCCGACTAGGGGTTTACAGGTCGGGCTCCATGTGTGCTCATATGGGGTATGTCAGTTATAAGAATCTCACATTGTTCCTTAGATTTATTCATGATTATGTTTATGATATTTCATCTCAAGCTATGTTTTTTTACAAGGTTCCTTTTATGATTACGAATATGACTAGTTTATGATTAACCTTGAAAACCTTGAGCCCTTACGTTTACATTATGATTATCAATTTATGTTGGAACTGCTCTACTCTTATGAATCTTTTACATATCTTAAATTATCCATTTTTACTTAACTACATACTCGTTATATTCCAAGTACTGACCTCTTAGTCGATGTTGTATCGTCTCATGATACAGGTCCGACTGATCAGGTTCCGCCTCGCCCTTAGTCGCTCCTGCTCCAGTCTAGTCATCCTACCCTCCTTGGTGAGTCTTCATCTATTGAGGACATGCAGTAAATCTTGTTGTTATGTTGACCTTTCAGTTTTTGTACTTAGAGAGCTAGTTGGGGGTTTTGTCACATTAGCTCATCAGATACTAGAGTTTTTTCAGACATTATGTAGTTATGTTCAGTTCTCCTTGTCAGATGTTAAATACTATACTCTTTAACGTTCTTTATTCAGATTTCCTCTTTGTTCATTATAGATGATTGTTTTTTATGTTATGCTCTTTAGCCACAATATTCATGCTATGGGTTGACTTTGAGTCTCTCTAGGTTCTTTGTCCTGTGTCTCGATCCGGACTAATGTTTAGGTTGTAACATAAACTCTTGAATCTAATCCTAAAGCTTCATATGAATTGTCTTAAAGCTTTCAAGCTAAGTATCTACAAAGTTCCTAAGATCCAAGAATGAAAATTCATGCTCATTGTTCAATTATTAAGTCACATTCATTTCACAAGTTTCAAGGAGTTATATGTTTAGTAAGTTTAGATTTTGACGCACTTTGATAAAATAGCATATGTATTACTATATATACTATCCGATCTATGTATTGAAATATATTATATCTGGTCCAAGTATTGGAATAACTTATCTCTAGTCCATCTATCACAATATGTTATCCTTGGTCCAAGTATTAGAAGACACCTATGTACGGGCAATACATACTCTTCATGTGTGTGCTTATAGGGTTACAAGTTAATGAGTTGTAGGTTGTCTCTTCCTTACCTGTGTTATTGAGTTGATTTCAATTATTCTATTGATCATTGTCTTATAGTCATTTCTTTTTCAGCCTTACATACTAGTATAAATTATTCGTACTTACATCTTATTGCTTGGGGACCTTGCATTCTTTTTGCAGGTGCAGATAGAGGCCCTTATCATCCTCTGCAGTATGAGTTTTTGAGTTTAGCGACAAAGTCGATATGCTCCTTTCTTTCTAGAGCAGATGTTAGATTATCGTTTTTGCATATTATAGTGTTTTGTGTTTAGTTGATGGGTAGGCTAGGGCCCTCTCCCGACCATTAGTATTATACTCTTTTAGAGGCTTTGTAGTATAGTTGTGGGTTTTATAGTATCATCTATGTCCTTGCCATCCTTTTGCAGATGTATATTTTCATGTTGCAGCCTCGTCGGCTTGCTTTTCCTATTCTTATTATTGTGTAATTATTTTGACCTTTTCGATCTGTATTTACTCTATTGTCTAGCAGGTTGTGATAATGGCCATGATGGCTCGAATCTTATAATTTGGGCTAAGTTATAGTTGACTTTCTTGGTCAAGTAAGCACTGGGTTCTAGTCGTGCCTCCTAGATTTGGGGTGTGACATACTTAGTAGTAGAGCAATTCGAGTCCTAGGGAGTCCACAAGACATGTCTAGTAGAGTCTTTCTTATGGTTATGTTATGCACCATACTTTTAATCAGGAAGCTACAAGGAATTTAGGAATGTTTCACTTCTTTCATTCATAGATTGTGCTATAGAGTGGAGTCATAAGAATATATTTGAAATTTAAATCATGCTTTTGTCTTTTTCAGAAATGCCTATGACTAGGAAGATAGCTAGATGGAAACTTGATACTAATGTTGAAAAAGGCACTAGTCATCCCTCTCTTGAACAAAGGGATAGACTAGAGGCTCAGGGCGAATCTCGCGCTCTAAAGGTTCCTATTTCTACCATTCTAGTCGAGGTTAATGTTAATAGAGACCCCGCACCTCCAGCTTCACCTATTCCAGTAGAAGCTGAGGGAGATAGAACTGCAACCCTTCGAGCACCTATTATTCCTCCACCTAAACCATAGGAACATGATATTAGGAGTGTGGTCTAATTGTTGACCTAGATAGTAGTTGTGCATGGGTAGCAGTTGGGGGCCGTCTTAGGCACTAGAGGTAGTAGTTCAGAGAGTTCTGGGGCTCAAGAATTTCTAAGTTTGAGTCTTCTAGTGTTCATAGGGTCTGATCCTAATGAGGATCCTCAGGACTTTATTTGACCAGCTATAAAGAGTGTTGTGAGTAATGCATGCTATTGTGACAAGGCAATAAAACTGGCATCTTTCAGGTTCCGTGATGTAGCTATTCTCTAGTTTGAGGCATGGGATTTGATTAAAGGATCTAATGTGCCTTCAGCTGAATAAGAGGATTTCTCAAAGGCATTTCTAGCTTAATATCTTCCATAGAAGATCTGTGAAGCCCGAATTGAACTTGTAAAACTGTCATAAGGTCTGGAGAG
>JACEIK010004020.1:95467-107957 GCA_018107945.1 Datura stramonium
TCTCTATGAAAGGAGATATAGGTCACCCATTGGTTGGTTTGAGGCTTGTGAAGAGGAGATGATAGGACCACATTCGATTTATGAGGCTATAAAGAAGGTTCAGTTTATAAGGGACAGGTTGAAAACCTCTCAAAGTCGCCAAAAGTCCTATGCCAATGTGAGAAGGAGAGAATTAGAATTTAAAGTTGACGATTGGGCATTTCTGAATGTGTCTCCCATGAAGGGAGTGATGAGGTTCTTAAAGAAGGGGAAACTTAGTCCCCACTATGTCGGCCCGTACCGGATTGTGAGATGTGTTGGAAAGGTGGCTTATGAATTGGAGTTTCCCTCGGAATTAGCTTTTGTGCATCATGTATTCCATGTATCGCTCATAAAGAAATGTTTGGGGGAATCCAGCTATAGTCGTCCCGGTGGATAGTGTTAGCGTGAAAGACAACCTCAGTTATGAGGAGGTTCTAGTAGAAATACTGGATCGTCAGGTTCAATGGTTAAGGAACAAAGAAGTAGCTTCAGTCAAAGTGTTATGGATGAATCAACATGTGGGAGGCCGAAGCGGATATGATGGCTAGATACCTACATTTATTCTCTACCGACTTTGTTCCAGCTTGAGGTATCAATTTTTGCACAAAAACTCCATTTAGTTTTCATGTTCAGTTCATGTGCCCAAGTTTCTTTTACGTATGATTCGTGAATTCAGTTCAGCTATGTAGTTTGAATCGGAGATAGTCATTTCGTCAGATTTCGGCTTAAATGATCAGTATTTGAATTTGATGATTGTATATCTCTGTTTTTTGTATGTTTTTCAACATTTGAGGATGAACGTTCCCAAGGGGGAGTTATTGTTATACCCCGGAAGCCCGAAGATCAAACCCCGTAGTTTAAACGGAGAAAAAATTAAAATCTAGCATTAGGCACAGAACGAGTCGTGAAGAGACCCGTGAGAGCAACCCATGAGTCGTGATAGGACTCGTGGGTAGGCCTAGGTGATGAGTTTGTAGTTTGGGAAACATGATCCCCACGGCCATAGTCAGGCCCCACGAGTCTTTGGGTCAGTCATGCGGTGGGTGAGTAAGAAAAGAGAAGAAGAGAGGCGGTGCACTTAACGGGAGGACCCCATGAGTCATGATCAGTCCCCACGATTCATGGGGTGAGTCGTGACCAAGTAGGAAATAAAATTATTAAGGCTGAGGCAGTGTACGTCACGGGTCATGCCACGAGTCGTGGCCTAGGGTAACGAGTCGTTAGGTCCCTCGTTGGGACCCTCTGGCAGTTATTTTCTGTGAGTTTAGTAAGGGCTTTTCAGTAATTCCTAAGATCTTAAGGCCTAAATTACGTCGTTTTGAGTTATGAATAATGACTTTTAAAGGGGTTAAGTTCATTTTAGGCCTTATTCATTCATGCATGCAAGGTAGAAGGTGAGACAGGGTGATCAAGCTTAGTGTTCTTCAATTTCTCTTCAATTTTTCTTGGGCTATCAAAGAAGTGTAAGAATCAACTGTCAATGGGTACGTAGAGTTATGAATGGGCGAATTCTTTCACATCCATGCCCGATCCCTCTCAAAATCAGGAATGTTCTATGTCTAACCTATGGGGTTTTAACCCAATGCATGAATTTCCTAAATCTCTACATGGGTATGATTTAAATATTTTTCTACCAATGAATGATGAAGCATGGGCAAATTTTATAATTTTCTCAATTAAAAATCATGTTTCTAGCTTTATGAATTCAAAAGCCTATTGACAAAAAGTTCATGAAAGATGGGAATTGTGATGAATGTATGATGATGATGAGATATATGATGAAAAATATGTTTTCAATCTACCCATATTTATAATCATGTTTTTATATGAATTGGGTATTTTCAAGTATGATAAAGCTTTGGGCAATGCCCACATGTTAAAAATATGATTTATGATTTCAAATTAAGCTTACCACGTGGTTTTTAAGCCAGGACTCCCAATTTTCTTTCAGCTTGTGGTATGGTTTGGAGTTGAAGCTTCTCATATGCATGATTTCAACTTTGAGATTTATTTGATGGTTGAGCTTTAGCAATAGACAATGTTGAGCTTCATTGAATAACGATGTAGAGAATATTCATGTTTTTGGGAGTAGTGTCTAGCACCGAGTAGGCTACAGGTCAATCACCCTATGCCACAGAACTACGTGCCAACATAGGTTTATACTTATGTATTATTTCAAGACCTCCCTTGTGAGCTATCCCCGGCCCTATTAGCCCACAAACTTGATATCAATATCATGGTATCGTCCCTGGCCCTGGCAAGGCTTTGGACGGCTCTACCCACTTGAGTGTGATAGTTGGGACCACATAAGCTCTGTAGTGGTATGTCAGTTAAAAGACGAGTCACCCATTGTTCCTCCTGATTTCAGTTATGCATTTTCATCATTCTTGATATTTATACATTGATACATGTTCTAAAGCAGGTTTGACTCAATGTTCAGTTTTACTCATGACTATCATATTTCAGCTTTGAGCCAATCGATTCAGTTATGATGTTATCTTATGATGAGATCATGATTTCAGAAAGAATGCATGCAAGCCCTACTTTCAGATTCTTAAACTTTTATGTTTTACATTATGCATTGTCTTTAAATGATTTTATTTACTTAAGTTGTTTTTACTTACTTTACATACTCGGTACATTCCACGTACTAACCGCATACTCTATGTTGTATTGTTTCATTATACAGGACTCGACACTCAGGTTCAGCCTCGCTCATAGTCAGTCTTCTAAGATAGCATCGTACGTTGTGGGTGAGTCATCATCTTTCGAGGACTAGACTATTCAGATTTTCTATATGTACTTTTAGTTTCAGCTTGTTGAGTTAGTTGGGGTCTTGTCCCATCAAATCGTCATGTTTAGAGGCTTTTCAGACATATGGTTGTATTCAGCTTCAGATTGTGTATTCTAATGTTATGATTAATCTAAACTTCCTCTATGATTATCTTGTTGATTTATTCAGTTTTATTGATTGAGTTAGATGTATGTTCATGCCATGGGTCGACTCGGAGTCTCTCAGGGCTCCTTGTCCCGTGTTGCAGTCCGAGCCTCCGTTTGGGCCATGACATGGGTTGTGGACTAACTTAGGATCTGGACTACATCTTGGTGACGATGACTAACACCCACAATTTATCCTCCTATCATGACTCATGGTGTGCACTCAATCTGTGGAAAAAGTTGCACTTCTACTTGTTTTCTACCTCATAACTAGGCTCTAATCTTGGGAACCTTTTTGGGGTGATATATTATCTCCCTCTTGGGAATATTTATCCTCAAATAAAGACTAAAAAAGCTGAAAAGATAGGGAAAAAGCTGCAATCCCAAAATTGAAAGCTGAACACTGAATTCTGATGGAGCGACTCACTCCAGACATAGATATATGTTGAACGTATTTCATGAAACATGTATGCATACTAAGACATGAGAGCAACTTAAGGACATAGAACTGAGTAGAATACTAAGGAGGAAACAGTTACCTCAAGTTGGAACAGAACTAGAAAGAATGAGGTGAAGGTACTTGCCCGTCATGCTTGCTTTTGCTTCCCAAGTAGCTCCCTCTACAAGCTGATTCCACCAAAGTACTTTCACTGAAATGACCTCCTATTCCTCAACTTACGAACCTGATAGTCAAGAATCTCAACTGGGACCTCTTCATAAGAGAGACTATCCTTCACACCAATACTCTCTAGAGGTACAACTAGAGTTGGGTCACCAATGCATCTCTTCAACAAAGATACATGGAAGACTGAATGCACTGATGCTAAATCTGCAGGAAACTAAAACTCATAGGCCACATTTCCAATGCGCCTCAGAATCTTATAAGGGACAACATACAAGGGACTGAGTTTCCTTTTCTTACCGATCCTCATCATCCCCTTCATGGATGAAACTTTCAGAAACACCTAATCATCAACTACGAACTTAAGCTCTCTCCTTTTTACATTCACATAGGATTTATGATACCTCTAAGTGCTTCTCAACCTCTCCCTAATTAGCTAACCTTCTCCATATCCTCATGAACTGAATATGTCCCTATCAACATAGCCTCACCTACCTAAAATCATCCAATAGGTGACCTAAATCTCCACCCATAAAGCGTATCACATGGAGCCATATGAACACTAGAGTGAAAACTGTTATTGTAGCAAACTCCATGAGAGAAAAATGATCATCCCAATTACTTTTGAAGTCAATCCCCCAAGCTTTGAAGATGTCCTCTAGAGTTCGAATAGTCCGCTCATCCTGACAATTTTTCTGCGGGTGAAAAGCGGTACCAAGGTTACCTCATTACCAAGACCCTCTTGAAATGACTTCCAAAAGTGTGAGGTGAATTGAGTACCCCTATCAGAAATGATGGACAATGGGACTCCTTGCGACCTGTCTAACTCCTGGATGTAAATTCTATCATAATCCTCGGTTGAATCTATAGTCTTAACTAGTAGAAAATGTGCTGACTTAGTCATCCAGTCTAAAACCACCCATATCAAGTCATACTATCGACGTGTATGAGGTAAACCTATAATAAAGTCCATATTTATCTCTTCCACTTCCAAGTGGGATTGCTGATATCCGGAGTCATACCTTTTGATCTCTGGTATTCAACCTTAACCTGCTGGTAATTAGATACTTACCCACGAATATCACGATATACCTCTTCATGCCATTCCACCAATAAAAATCCCATAAATCACAAGACTGTTATACCCCGGAAGCCCTAATATCAGACCTGGGAGTTAAAACAAAGAAAATTGAAATTTTGATATCAGGTCACAGAACGAGTTGTTCTATGACATGTGAGGTAGACCAGGAGTCGTGCAGAGACTGTTAGTGAGGTACAAGACTTGAGTAGGAATTTTGGGTTTTGAAGTCCCCACGAACTTGACCACGAGTCATGATCAGTAACCACGACTCGTTGAGTCAGTTGTGGTCAAGGGCTACGGGAAGGAGAAGAAAAACTTAGCATTATACCCTATGGTTGGTCACCATGAGTCATAGTTAGACACCACGATTCGTGGGATGAGTCGTGGTCAACCGGTTGCTGATGATTTTGAGAATTTAGGTAGTGAGGATGACGAGTGGTGACCTCGAGTCGTGGTAAGAAGGACGTTACGCTATCTATCATTGAGAAACATCAAGTTACCATTCCTACTATCCATATATCAAGTCATTTTCAACAACCCACACTATTCATAGGCATAACTACATGTTCATCTCTATTATGAAGCAAATAAGAAATGATGACGATTTTCCCTTAAAAGAGACGTCACCTAATCTATCATTTGAAAAAATTAGTCATCTTCAAGAAAATGGGTTACTCAGACTTCAACCGCAACTTCAATTTCATGGAATTATATTGCATCAATCACATAGAATCACATGAAACAAAAATTTCTACCCATTGCACAATTTCGAACCCCCTCAATAATACCCACAAAAAGCTAAGTTCAACATAGACATGAGAAACACACGTTGGGGAAATGGGGAAAATATGAGTAATGGAAAATGAAAAATATCATGTTTTTCTTCTACACATACCATCAATCATAGAGAAATTAAGGTGAAAACTTAAAAAACATATCAAATAGAGTGAGTAGAAAAGAGAGGTTGAAATGGTGTATTGGTGCAGAAAATTAGGGGTTGTTGAAAGTGGAGAAGAAGATGTAAGGTCATGGGTCAACCTGGTTCGGGTCGATCAATGAGTTGGCCAAATTTTTAAAATTCCTCATACCTACGCCTGCGATGGACCTACAGCCGCAGATAGGGATCTGCGAGCCGCAAGTATTAATATATGTGGGTGTCATTTAGCTCAATGCATTGACTAGGATATGCGTTACACCTGCGTCTAGCAGATCTGTGTCTACATTTCTCATTGAGATGTAGGTCTCCTCTTTTTTTAATGATTTTTCCAAGTGCACTGCCTTTTATCTACGCTACACCTGCATTCCGCAAGTCCTTAATTGTGGTTTGTAGATGAGGCGCAGGTACTCATCATTTTTAAAGACATTCTAGACCAAGTTTGCGTGTGACCTACACTCTGCAAGTTGGTACTGCATTTTGCAGGTCCGATGCATGTTCCCACACTCTACTTTATTCAACTTTGTACACAATCCAACACCCTACAACAACAACAACAAAAAGGTGAAATAAAAAGGAATTTAAAGACTCTTGGGTTGCCTCCCAAGAAGCGCTTGATTTAATATCGCGGCACGACAGTTTCATCTCACAATTTAACCATCATCTGGAGGTTTGGCCTCCTTATCAAGAACCTCCACCGGATCATCTCTATCATCAATCACACCCACCACCTTCCACTTATCTGGTGGTTTCATTGGCTGGCACACATTGAATATAATATCATCACAACGACTTGAGATTTTAGCTCACCTAGATCGACATCCACTAGAGCATGCCCTCTGGAAAAGAATGGGCACCCCAAGATAATGGTCACCTCCATGTCAATATCACAATCCAACACAACAGAGTCTAATAGAAGGATAAATCTCGCCACTTTGACAAGCACATCCATAAGTATTCCTACGAGGCATTTGATAGACTGATCTGCCATTACAAACCTCATAATGGTAGGCTTGGGATTTCCCAATCCTACCTTTTTGAAGATCACAAAGGGTATCAAGTTGATGCTTGTCCCCCAGTCACATAGAGCTTTGTTGAACAGGTACACCCCGATAGTGCAATGAATGGTGAACACTCTGGGATTATCTCTTTTTGGAGCAAGATTGTTAGCCACGACTGCTCTATAATGATGTGACACCTCCATCGTGCCCACATTAATAACTCTTTTATTCTTCAAAAGCTCCTTCATAAATTTAGCATATCCAGGCATTTGGAGCAAACGATCGACCAATAGAATATTTATGGAAAACTTGCTGAACATATCAATAAAATTCTTAAATTGGTTGTCATCTTTCTTCTTGGTCAACCATTTAGGGTAAGGAGGTGGAACTTTAGGTGTTTGGCCTTTAGCACTTGGGACCACCTCACCTTTTTCATCAACATTCACATTTTGGGGAGGAGTATACACCTCTTCGTCCTCTACCAACTTATCATCATCAATAAAAATAGGTGCACTCAGCACCTCAATCATTCAATTCTTCTTCATTTGGTTGTGAACCAACATCCACCTTGGGTTTTTCACCTGCATTTTTAACTATCCTCCCACTCCTTGTGATTACTACCATGCAGTGCCCATCTTTCTTTGGATTAGGAATAGTGTCACTCGAAAGAGTAACCTTTATCCTAAGATTCATTTGTGTGGATAAGTGGTTCATTCAGGCTTCCAAGTGTTTGATTGAAGCTGAGTGGGAGCTCATCATTTGGCAAGGCTGGACACCTCCCTTTTTAGTTCCTTCACTCTACTATCGGTTGACTCCACTTTATTCAACACTCTAGCCAACATTTCTTCAATCTTTGAATTCCCTACATCAATCATGCTTGGTTTCATAGGGGCTACATCATCTTTAGGGGGGGAATTTACGAATTTAAACTCCGGTGGTTATACCTATCCCCTTCTCCTTCAGGCTCACGGTTTTTCCATCAATTATCTTTTTCTCTCCAGACTTGGTCTTCTCTATCTCTCCAAACTTGGTTCCCATCAAGAGGATATCATGGGCCTTAATTGGAACCTTGGTATCCTTGACGAGAACCCATGATTTGGCCCATCATAAATTGGCATTCCTCATTATATCTTACTTGAGAGACCTCCTCCTCAAATGAGTTGCGTCCTTGGGCCCCAATATTGTTTACATTTTTGTTTTCGAACCACATGACATGATTTGTAAGCAACTCTACTTAAGTCATCATTTTGGCCAATGCTTCATCTCTTCTTCTCAACTCAACTGCCAATTGATTTGAGAAAACCCCATTCAACGAAACCTCAGTGTCTCTAGTGTGCCAAGCATGGTTGGTCTTCATCATTCTATCCAACAAAGCTTGTACAAGTCCAAATGTTTGATCTATAAGTGAACCACCAGCAAGATTATTAGCTACCGACTTATTTATCGAATCAAGGGATTGGTAAAAGCTTTGAATAAGTACTCCATCAGGTAAGCTGTGATTCGGGAAAATGGCAACTTTCTTCTCAAAACTCAGCCACACCTCATGAATGGGTTCTCCGCGGAGTTGCCAGAAGTTCATGATCTTGTCATGAAGTTGAAACATCCGAGAGGGTGGAAAAAATATATCAAGGAATGCTTCAGTCAACTCGTTTCAAGATGTGATAGATCAGGGAGGCGGCTCCTCCAACCATGTCATAGCCTCTCCCATCAAAGAGAATGGGAATAGCCTCAAGCGGATTGACTCTTGGTTGATATTGGATATGTTGAATGGTTGACAAATTTTAATGAAGCTTCGAAGATGCCAATTAACATCCTCACTAGCTTGTCCTACAATCATCCCTTTCATTTGCAAGAGATGTAACATGGTTCTTGTTACATGGAATATGGCCTTCCCTACCGCGGGTGGTATGCGAATGGCACCATCCATATTCAGCGCCATAGGTTTATCCTCTACATCCGTGAATTCGTCCATAGTACCCGCGCTACTAGCGTGGCTCATCTTTGCACTCCTAAGCAATTAGAAAAAACACAAAACAAAGTAAAAGCAACACAAGATACAAAATAAATTTGAATAAATAAACAACAAATGACTATCACATCTCAATTCCCGACAATGGTGCCATTTTTTATAACACTCAATACATCTCTCCCTTTTAAAGGAGGTGTCAGCGCTCATTGTCAAAAACACATTTCCTAACGATCTCAGGCACGCATGTGCGTCAGCAGGCTAAGACAGTGTATGTGTAGGCCATCTGCGGTGGCACCTGTAGTTCTCAAGTTTAGTTCAGCTAATATTCTAGTTCCATTTGTGTAGCACCTGCATTTCGTAGGTGCTCATGTGCGGCGCACATATTCTTTTTGCCTACAGCAGAGTTCTTTAAGTTCAATTCCTCTATTTTCTTTGTCTAAGTTAAATACCTACACAAACAAAGAAAAAAGGCATAAAACCTTCCTAATTTGTATAAAAACAAAAGCAACAGTTCGTGCTTAAAAAAGCCGAATGAGTTGGTAATTTACCAACTCATTAATGGGACTGTGATCGACTTCCACCACTTGTCCTTTGCTAAGAGAACTCAAAGTGTCCTATCCTAGATCTCTTGATCTCCCTTTCCTTCTCTTTCAACTTCTCTTCCTCAACCTATTGGGAATGAATATGAGTCAAGAGATATCCATGTCACTGATAAGCATAGCAGTCCTGCACTTCTTTACCACCAAATCTGAGACTGCCAATACAAACTTTCTCATTAGAGCCCTCGGTTCAACAACCATCTTCGGAGCATACTTAGAAAGCTGGGTGAACTTCAAGGCATACTCCTGAACTGTCATGTTGTTCTACTTCAGGTTAATGAACTTTGTAACCTTCTCCCTTAACTTTCGAGGAAAGAATCTGTCTAGGAAGGCTACCACGAACTCATCTCAATCCACTGGGGTTGCATCTAACCAGCGACCTTCCTTCTACTGCTTGTACCATATACAAGTTGCTTCCTTCAACTAATAAGATGCCAAATATGCACTCTCTTCTCCAGTGATACCCATTATCTAAGTAATCTTTTGTATCTCAACAATGAGCTCTTCTGGATCATCATCCACCTTCAAACCATAGAACTCTGGCGGGTTCATCCTGGTAAAGTCTCACACCTTTGCCACTGCAGCACTCTCATTTGGATCACGGGTGCAACCGTCTACTGGTCGACCTGAGCCGTCAAGGCCTGTGCCAACATCTGGAAAGCATCCCTAAACACATCGTGGGTAACTTGTTCATTCAGAGGGTCTGCTGGGGCTGGATAGTTCCCATTGTCATTTCTCCTTCCGTTGGCTCTTCTGGGAGGCATTTTCTATAAATGCATATAGTATGAGTTAGAATAGTAAAGAGAGTTAGACTTTATCACATGATACAAAACATGAAAGAAGGGATGTTTTCTAAAATGTCTCGTAGCCTCTTCCTCATAAGTGTGGCGCGCTTCACACCCATGAAAAAACACACTTCTTAACGCGACTTTCAAACACCCTAGGACACTAAACCTGATGCTAAGATACAAAGTTTGCACAACCCAAGCATGGACACAGACATGACATGGAGCCTAGAACCAAGAATGGCTCCAAGCTAACCCATGGTATATGCATGACATCATAAACATAAGCATACAACTACGCAGAAGCAAATCATGAGATATAACTGATAACGCTCATACTCACACTTCCTAACAAAGTATGAAGCGGACGTTATTAATAAAGAACCCGACAAATAGGTTGGATCGAACCCATAGGGAATAAGGTAAGAACTAGAAAAATGAGAGTACTTAAACTTGTTGGTGAGTTATCTCCAAATTGGGGGGTTTAAAGAAAAAAAATAGTAAAACAAGTTTGCAATTATGGCTATTATCAAGATTTGCAAATAACTAGGGTTCCCCATGGGTTCATAACTAGTTCAGGTATACACACGTGATCAATCTCAATGCCTACTTGTAGAACTGATAACTAGGGTTCATCCAATTGATTGGCTCGTCCCTATTGGATGACTATACTCAATCACCAGGTCAAGTCTCATGAGCGATGTCAATTAAATCATTACCAATTTCTTCCAAATTAACTATCATGCGACCACGGCTCAAGTCATACACTGATAATAAAAATCAAGGCTTTATTGTAATTTTGTTTTCCTAATCTCTACTTCTCTAGGTTCAAGAAAGTAAAGAATTTAGGCAAGTTTTAACATTGCGCACCATTAAGAAATGTTTAAGGATGAAGAGAATAAAATACAAGCATTTAGCATTGGTTTCAAATCACTTTGTATAACCCTAGTTCGTTAATCCATCATGGTTCCCACAATCCTAGTTGTGGAGGTTTTCGCCTCTCATGATTGTAAGATTGTGATTAGTATTTATAGACATACATATAATTGAATACTTATAACAATAATTTTTGAAGAAAACCTACTTTGAATATTGATGAACCAAAACAAGAGTAATTGAGAAAACCAAGTTCAGATCTCGAGAATTACTCTCCAATGTTTACAAACTTGATAATAACTCACAAACAATTAATTATTAACCTTATTTCAATGTATTCTGACGTCCTTCTACTAAAAGTAACATAAAAGGTATTTATACAAACAATAGAAACCTTTTTCTAAGATAATAGAGAAATATGCAAATCTATCGTTGACACGTCCTACGACTCGTCATATGGCTCGTAACAGGATTGTACAGGTTGTGCGTTGCTCTCGTACATTCTTTGGATGTTGTAGAATTGGCTAAGTGTTGGTAGCTGGTACGACTCATACCATAATCCTACGAGTCGTACAATCCATTCATGGCTTGGCTCTGAGAACTTTGACATCTTCTGAAGTTTTCTACGAGTGTTGTGGTATGACTCGTACCTTGCTCCTATGACTTGTAATTGCTTGTTGCATCTTGAGTTCTGCCAAGTCTTTAAGAATCACTGAAGCTCCCCACGGCTCCTGGTATCAGTCATAGGTATATGCTACGATCCGTAGGTGCCACTCTTACTAGGAGACTTCAATTGTGTAAATTTTCTCTTAAGTATTCTACGACTCTAGTTACGGATCGTACCATCTTGGTATAGCTCGTACTGAGAGTCATACTATGCCTTTGCAGTGTTCTAGCCTTCTGAGCTTTTTCACGAGTCTCAGTACGGCTCGTACAATCTAGGTATGGCTCATACTGATATCAGAACTTGATTGATTTTCTGTACTTTTTTGCATCTTTTGCACATTTTTTATCCAACACCTATTTTCCCTGAAACCAAAGTAAAAACACCTCATATCCATATAAACATATCTAAGTCCATGCCATCTTTCTAGTTTTAAGCATTGAAAGTATTGTAAACTCATAGCACATCTACACCTTTAACTTAATGCTTTTATATGTCCTCGGGCAAAGAAAACAAAAACTAAAAATGACGTTTAACTAGAAAATAAACCTAAGATACTACATCCAACACCAATCAAAATTTGCACTATTAACTCAAACAGCTTTTGACTCTTTTCCTGGTAAACCAAATCAGCATATGCATATCAAGTAACCACAAACCATGATAAACAGGGATCAATACATGTCATATAGTTATTAGCAGAGAATCAAGTCATCTCCAATGCTTTTCACAAGGACAATTGGTACGTATATATACCATTATCAGTTTCAGCATGTATTAAGTACATACATATCACTATCATTAGTTTTAGCATGTAATATATACGTACATATTATTGATACCAGTTCAGCATGTGGTATACGCAGTTAGTATTACTAGTTGAGACAACTGTATTGTTTTGGGGTTGGATTACCTAGCATTCATGACTGCCCCAGGGTTAATAGCTGTATCGACTCGTCCGCCAGAGGGCGAGGATACATCGCTCTACGGAGTGGCATGCC
>JACEIK010004021.1:0-31129 GCA_018107945.1 Datura stramonium
GTAGTCCAGTCCCTGTGGGATCGATACTTGGCTTACTTAAGCCACTTACTACTTGTTCGACCACGTGCACTTGCGTGTAGTCATCAGACAGCCGAACAACAAGACATGAGTTCCCATACAGAACGAGTGTCATGATATGAAACTGAGGTTTATGGAATCATGGAGGAAGACTGGGGTCGCCGTCTGAAGTAGTTATTTCTCATTTTATGAATCTGAGTACGGTACACGTAAGGAGTACTTGGAACTTAGACATGGGCATAACGTGTTCACATATGGCAATAAGTATCATATTGCCTGAAGTATGGGAAGACACTAGAATAAGAATGGATCGATCTTCCATAGTTACTGATCCTGGACTTTCGCACTTGGAACTTAATACTTGACTCGATCCCTCACTTTATCATCTCCCCCTTAGCTTAAAGTCATCATTCTAAGGGTCTGGACCATCCTATAATTCTAGATAAAAGATCACTAACTCTGGACTACTCATTTGGGCCTAAGGCCACCTCTAAAGGTATCATACTTCTTCTGTCGCATCCCTCTATTCATCCAATTCTCTAACCATTCAACACAATACACTAAATGAAACTCATACTAAGACACTTAAAGGAATCACATGCCTTATATTGTAGTTCTTAGGACTAGTAGCACTCAACATGAAAAGATCGTAACATACCTATGACTACCTCTAGTGAGCTCTCCCGATCTTGGTGTTGCCCCCTCCCTGCACTAGTTGACACGCCTTGCTAAAATGGGAGAGCTGTCAGAGCTATTGAAGAGATGGCTGGGGCTCTATCTTTGCCCCTTTTGGCTACTGGGCAATCTCTAGGTTTATGACTGGGCTTGCCATGCTAGAAGCAAGCATCTGAACCCATCAAGCACTTTCCTAAGTGGTTCTTCCCATATACCTTGCAAGCTGGATATGTAATGTCCCTTACGCAGGACCTTCTCTCCTAAATCTTAGGGTCGAACTATCTGTCCCTTTGCTCCTTTTTGGATCCGAGTAGTGGGTCACTAACTGATGAAGGTGCTGGAGCCAATGATCTCTACTGGGGTTGTGGGTGATTCCAACCACCCAACCCTTGTGTGGGAAACTCAAAATTGCCAATTCTGTCCCTCTTGTACTCCCTTGTCCTTTCCTTAAACCTTTTTCCCCCCTTCGAACCATGAATCTCAAACAGACTCTTCTTAGTGAAGTTTGAAACTGTACTAACTACAGTATCTCTGATAGAATTTGCAGGTGCGACGGTCTGCTGGTTATATGAAGTGCCCATGGCCTTTATTAACACTCCAAAAGGTAGTCTCGAGCTCCACATCTGTTATTGCCCACTAAGGGGGCGTACTAGAGTTGGTGGGGCTGGTGGATTTCCATTGTTGTTTCCTCTTCCATTATATCTTTTAGGAGGAATTCTCTGCGATCACGTATAGCACGACTTGGAGGAGAATAGAGAGTTAAACTTCATAGCACGAGATAGGATCATGAAAGAAGGTAAGTTTCCTAAAACGTCTTCTAGCCTCTTCCTCATAAGTGTGGCGCGCTTCACATCCATGAAAAAGACTCTACTTAACGCGACTTTTAGACACCCTAGGACACACCTAAACCTAATGCTCTAATATCAAGTTTGTCACGATCCGAGCGTGGACTCCAGACTGCGATACGAGACCTAGAACCACTAATGGCTCCAATTTAACCCATGAAACTTACACATCATAAATATGTCATGACCCGAACGGAGGCCCGGATCACAACATGGGACGAGGAGCCCCAAGAGACCCTAAGTCGACCCATGGCATAAGCATACATATAATTTGAACAATAAAACTAAATAAAACAACAAGATAATCATAGCAGAAGTCTAGATTTAACTTAACATCAAAAAACACAATCTAAAGCTGAATACATCCATAAGTCTGAAAAGCCTCTAAACGTTACGAGTTGATGGGACAAGACCCCAACTAACTCAATAAGATGAAACTGAAAATACATGAAGAACATCTAAATAGTAAAGTCCTTGGGAGATGAGGATTCACCCACAACGTACAATGCTATCTCAGAAGGCTAACTATGAACGGGGCTGAGCCTGAGAGCTAGGTCCTGTATTATGAAACGATATAGCATAGAGTATGCAGTCAGTACGTGGAATGTACCGAGTATGCAAGGTAAGTGAAACCACTAGATTTATTAAAATCATTTAAAGACAATGCATAATGTAAACATAAACATTAAGAATTTGAGAATAGGGCTCGCATGCATTCTTTATGAAATCATGATCTTATCATAACATAACGTACATCATAACTAAATCGATCGACTCAAAGCTAAAATATGATATTTATAAGTAAAACTGAACATTGAGTCAAACCTGCTTTAGAACATGTATCAATGTATAAATCTCAAGAAAGATGAACATGTATAACTGAAATCATGAAGAACAATGGGAGACTCGTCTTTTAACCGACTTACCACGATAGATTTTACGTGGTTCCAACTATCACACTCAAGTGGGTAGAGTCGTCTAAAGCCTTGCCAGGGCTAGAGACAATACCATGATATCGATATTAAGCTCGTGGGCCAATAGGGCCAGGGATAGCTCACAAGGGAGGTCCCGAAGTAATATATATAATAGTATAAACCTATGTTGGTGCGTAGTTCTGAGAAATAGAGTGATCGATCCTTTGCCTACTCGGTGCTAGACACTAATCCCAAAAACATGCATATGCTCTACATCGTTATTCAATGAATCTCAACATCATCTATTGACGAAGATCAATAATCAAATACATCTCAAATATGAAATCATGCATATGAGAAGCTTTAACTCAAATCATACCACAAGCTGAAAGATAATTGGAAGTCTTCGATCCAAAACCATGTGGTAAGCTCAATTCGGGAAATCATGAATCATACTTTGAACATGTGGGAATTTCCCAAAGCTTTATCATACTTGAAAAATACTCAATTCATGTGAAAAACATGATTATAAACATGGGTAGTTTGAAAACATGCTTTTCATCATGACATCTCATCATCATCATACATTCATCACGAATCTCATCTTTCATGAACTTTTCATCAATGGGCTTTTGAATTCATACAACTAAAAACATGATTTTTAATTGAAAACATCATAAAACTTGCCCATGCTTCATAATTCAATAGTAGAAACATATTTAAATCATACCCATGTAAGAATAACAAAATTCATGCATTGGGTTAAGACCCCATAGTCTAGACATAGAACATTCATGATTTAGAGAGAGATTGGGCATGGGTGTAAAAGGAATCACCTATTCATAACCCTATATGTACATAAACTGAACATGAAAACTAAATAGGATTTTAGGACAAAACTGATACCTCAAGCTGGAACTGAGCCGGTAGAGAATAAATGTGAGTATCTAGCCATCATATCTGTTTCGGCTTTCCACGTAGCTCCCTCAACATGCTGATTCCTCCTTAACACTTTAACTGAAGCTACTTCCTTGTTCCTTAGCCTTCAAACTTTATGATCCAGTATTTCTACCGAAACCTCCTCATAACTGAGATTGTCTTTCACACCAACGCTGTCCAGGGATAACCAGAGCTGGATCACCCAAACACTTCTTTAAGAGTGATACATGGAATACATGATGCACAAAAGCTAATTCTGAGGGTAACTCCAATTCATATTCCACCTTGCCAACATGTCTCACTATGTACAGGCCAACATAGCGGGGACTAAGTTTCCACTTCTTTCCGAACCTCATCACTCCCTTCATGGGAGACACCTTCAGAAATACCCAGTCATCAACTTCAAATTCTAATTCTGTCCTTATCACGTCGGCATAGGACTTTTGACGAATCTGAGTGGTATTCAACCTGTCCCTTATTAACTGAACCTTCTCTATAGCCTCATGAACCGAATATTTCCCTATCACCACTGCTTCACCAACCTCAAATCAACCAATGGGCGATCTACATCTCCGCCCATAGAGAGCCTCAAACGGTGCCATCTGGACACTGGAATGATAACTGTTATTGTATGCAAACCGATAAGAGGCAAATGCTCATTCCAGATACTTTTGAAGTCAATCACGCATGCCCTCAACATGTCTTTGAGAGTCTGAATTGTCCGCTCTACTCGGACATCCTTTGTGGGTGGAATGTTGTGCGGAGCTTAATCTGAGTACCAAGTCCTTTTTGAAAAGACTTCCAAAACTGAGAGGTAAATTGAGTACCTCTGTCTGAAATGATGGACAAGGGCACTCCATGAAATCGAACTAGATCCTAGATATATAGTTTGGCATAATCCTCCGCCGAATCTGTGGTTTTGGCTGGTAGAAAATGAGCAGCCTTGGTCAACCTGTCCACCACAACCCAAATGGAGTCATATTGTCGACAGATACGAGGTAAACCTGTGATGAAGTCCATATTAATTTCTTTCCACTTCTAAATAGGAAATATCCTGAAGTACGTCTCCCCGCCTCTGGTGCTCGACCTTTACTTGCTGACAGTTTGGGCACTTAGCTATAAATTCTGCTATGTCCTTCATTCCATTCCACCAATAGATTTCCTGTAAGTCATGATATATCTTGGTGGCACCTGGATGAATAGAATACCTGGATCCATGAGCCTCGTGCAACATCCGCATCTCAAATTATCAACATCTGAAACACATAGACGACCCTGGTACCGAAGCACACCATCTCCCCTTTGGAGAAGATCTCTACCTTCTGATTATAAATGGGTTCCTTTAACTTTATCAAAATCGGGTCCTCATCATTTTCTAGTTTTTTACATTAGTCACCTAGGACGATTCTAATCCATTCTGAACAACAATGCCGCCATCGATCGAGTCAACCAACCTAACTCCCAACCTTGCGAGTCGATGCACATCCTTCACCAGCTCCTTCTTCTCCTCATCCACATGGGTCACACTCTCCATAGAGAGTCTACCTAAGTGCGTCCTCTACTACATTAGCCTTACCCGAATGGTAAAAGACACTGATATCATAGTCCTTGAGTAGCTCCAACCACCTCCTTTGCCGAAGATTGAGTTCCTTCTGGGTAAACACATATTGCAAACTCTAATGGTCTGCAAACACATCCACGTGGATCCCGTACAAATAATGTCGCCATATCTTCAAGGCGAATACCACTGTAGCCAGTTGAAGATTATGGTTTGGGTAATTTTTCTCATGAACCTTTAGCTGTCTAGAGGCATATGCTATAACCTTTCTGTTGCATCAACACACACCCAAGTTCAATCCTTGAAACATCAAAATACACCAAAAATCCATCAATACCCTCTGGTAGAGTTAACACCGGTGCTGAAGTAAGTGGAGTATTCAACTCTTGGAAGCTCTTCTCATAAGCCTCCGACCATTTGAATTTCACCTTCTTCTGGGTCAATTTGGTCAAAGGTGCTGCAATTGATGAGAAACCTTCAACAAATCTCTAATAATATCTATTTAAACCCAAGAAGCTCTGGATATCGGAAGGATTCACCGATCTAGGCCAATTATTCACCGCCTCTATTTTATGAGAATCCACCTTTATGCCCTCACTTTATACCACATGGCCTAAAAATGCTACAGAGTTCAACCAAAACTCACACTTGCTGATTTTAGCATATAATCAGCAATCCTTGAGAGTCTGTAGCACCTTTCTCAAGTGAGCGACATGATCCTCCTCTCTCCGAAAGTATATCAGGATGTCATCCATAAACACAATCACGAGCATATCCAAGTATGGCTTGAACACCCTATTCATCAAGTCCATAAAAGTTATAGGAGCATTTGTTAGTCCAAAAGAAATTAACTACAAACTCTTAATGACCATACCGCGTCCTGAAGGCTGTCTTTGGGATGTCACTCTCCCGGACTCTGAGCTGATGATACCCGGACCTGAGATCTACTTTTGAGAAGCACTTGGAACCCTAAAGCTGGTCAAATAAATCATCAATCTTGGGTAGAGGATACCTGTTCTTGATGGTGACTTTGTTCAATTGCCGATAATCAATACACATGTGAAGAGAACCATCTTTCTTTTGAATGAATAGAACTGGTGCACCCCATGAATACTTGCTCGGTCTAATGAAACCCTTATCTAACAGGTTCTTCAACTATTCTTTCAATTCCTTTAGCTCGGGTGGAGCCATTATGAAGGGAGGAATAGATATAGGCTGCATGTCGAGAAGAAGGTCAATACCAAAATCAATCTCCCGCTCGGGAAGGATTCCTGGTAAATCATCTGGAAAGACCTTGGGATACTCGCATGCTACAGGGACAGACTGGATAGTCGGGGTCTCAGACGTTGCATCCTTAACCCTAACTAGATGGTACACACAACATTTAGAAGTCATCTTCCTGGCCTTAAGGTAGGAAATGAAACGACCTACAGGTACAACTAAACTACCCTTCTATTCTAAGACGGGCTCACTCAAAAATCTGGACTTTACTGCCCGGGTTCTACAATTAACTGAAGCATAACATGCAAATTTCCAATCCATGCCAAGGATAACATCAAAATCAGTCATGGCTAACTCTATCAAATTTGCTGAGGTGACATTTTGAAGGACTGAGACTAGGAAACCTCTATACATTCGTCTAGCTACAACTGAATCACCTACTGGAGTAGAAACTGAGAAGGGTTCTGAAAAGACTTCGAGACTGACTTCGAAGCTACTGGCCATATAAGGTGTCACAAAAGACAAGGTATCCCCCGGATCTAACAAAGCATATACATCAAGATGGAAAACTTGTAACATACCAGTGACTGCATACGGGGAGACCTTCTGCTCCTGGGGGGATGCTATGGCATCGATTATGTTTTGGCGCTGATCTCCACTTGTGCTGGTAGATTCCCCCTAATGTGTTGAGCGTACGAGTGGGGCTGCTGAACTAGAAGCTGGGCTTTGGCCCCCATCATGATCTTGCCTCATTGCTGAGCAATCTCTGAGCATGTGTTTGGGCTTCCCACACCTGAAACAAAAACCTGTACCTTGTAAACACTGACCCGTGTGACCCCGACCACACCTGCGACAAGATGGAACAATAGAATCTGTGGGTCTGCTTCTCTGACCCCTGGAGCTTGATTCTCTCCCCCTCTGATCGTGCCTTGGTCTGGACGGCACACTCAATGCTGAAGATATTGGGGCTGATGATCTCTGGTGGGTCTGCTGTCGGTGCCCACCACCTGACCTCGGCTGTGAGAATCTATGGTCATCGGTCCTGGCCCTCTTGGCCTCCCTCTCTCTCAGATATGCTGCCTCCATCTGCTGAGCATACAAAACTATCCGAGGGAAATCCTTGTCTTGGTGGAGCATATCTTGCCACTCCATGAACGAACCTGCTCACTCACGCCCTCTGATCATCCACCAACTCTGGGGCGTTCTTTGATAGGCGGGTGAACTCAAGGGCATACTCCTACACCGTCATCCTCCCTTGATTCAGATTCACAAACTCGGCTGCCTTCAACTCTCTCATCTCACAAGGGAAGAACCGATCTAATAAAGCAACATGGAACTCCTCCCAAGTGATCAGGCCTGCTCCGACGGTCTTTCTATCTTTGTATTGACAAAACCAGAAGTGCGTGACCCCTTTCAACTAGTACGAGGCCAACTCTGCGCACTCAACTCAATTCATCCCCATGACTCGGGTGATCTTCACAATCTCATCTATGAATTCATGCGGGTCCTCATCCACTTTTAACCTGAGGAGCTCCGGTGGGTTCATTCTCAAGAAATCCCTGACTCGAGCTGTCACTGCATTTCCATTTTGCGGAATATGCGCAATGGCCTGCTGATTGACCTAAGTGGTCAAGGCCTGCACGAGCATCTGAATAGCTGCCCGAAACTCAGCATGGGCAACCAGCTCCGGTGCCTGGTGCTCCTGAACTGCTGGGGCCTGCTGGTGCCCATTTCCATTGTCATCCTCTTGGCTGTCTCCATTCCCATTCCTTCTACCATTTACTCTTCGGGAATCCATGATTCTGCAATCGCGAATAACATGAATTAGAAGGATAAAAAAGGCATTTCATCGCACGATATAGATGATGAAAGAAGGGAAGATTTCCTAAACGCTTTGTAGTCTCTTCGTCATAAGTGTGGCGCGCTTCACACCTATGAAAAAGACTCTACTTAATGCAACTTTTAGACACCCTATGATACTTCAAACCTATTGCTCTGATACCAAGTTTGTCACGACCCGAAGGGAGGCCTAAATTGCAACAAGGGATGAGGATCCCCGAGAGACCCCAAGTTGACCCATGGCATAAGCATACATCTAACTCAATCAATAAAACTAAATAAACCAACAAGATAATCATAGCGGAAGTCTAGATTTAACTTAACATCAAAAAACACAATTTGAAGCTGAATACATCCATAAGTCTGAAAAGCCTCTAAACGTGACGAGTTGATGGGAAAATACCCCAACTAACTCAACAAGCTGAAACTAAAAATACATGAAGAACATCTGAATAGTCAAGTCCTAGATAGACGAGGACTCCCCCACAACATACAATGCTAACTCAGAAGGCTGACTATGAATAGGGTTGATCCTGAGAGCCGGGTCCTGTATCATGAAACGATACAACATAGAGTATGCGTTCAGTACGTGGAATGTACCAAGTATACAAGGTAAGTAAAACCACTCAAGTAAGTAAAATCATTTAAAGACAATGCATAATGTAAACATAAACATTTAGAATCTGAGAGTGGGGCTTGCATGCATTCTTTATGAAATCATGATCTTATAATAACATAACGTACATCATAACTGAATCGATCGACTCAAAGCTAAAATCAGATATTTCTAAGTAAACTAAACATTGAGTCAAACCTGCTTTATAACATGTATCTGTGTATAAATCTCAAGAATGATGAACATGTATAACTAAAATCATGAGGAACAATGGGAGACTCGTCTTTTAACTGACATACCACGATAGAGCTTATGTGGTCCCAACTATCACACTCATGTGGGTAGAGCCGTCCAAAGCCTTGCCAGGTCTAGAGACGATACCATGATATAGATATCAAGCTCATGGGCCAATAGGGCCGGGGATAACTCACAAGGGAGGTCCCGAAGTAATATATATAATAGTATATGTTGGTGTGTATTTCTGAGGCATAGGGTGATCAACCCTTAGCCTACTCGGTTCTAGACACTACTCCCAAAAACATGCATATGCTCTACATCATTATTCAACGAAGCTCAACATTGTCTATTGACGAAGATCAGTAATAAAATACATCGCAAATATGAAATCATGAATATGAGAGGCTTTAACTCAAACCATACCACAAGCTGAAAGATAATTGGGAGTCTTCGCTCCAAAACCATGTGGTAAGCTCAATTCGAGAAATCATTACTTTGAACATGTGGGCGTTGCCCAAAGCTTTATCATACTTGAAAATATTCAATTCACATTGAAAACATGATTATAAATATAGGTAGCTTGAAAACATGCTTTTCATCATAACATCTCATCATCATCATACATTCATCACAAATCTCATCGTTCATGAACTTTTCATCAATGAGCTTTTGAATTCATAAAACTAGAAACATGATTTTTAATTGAAAACATTATAAAACTTGCCCATGCTTCATAATTTGATGGTAGAAATATATTTAAATCATACCCATGTAACGAATTAGAAAATTCATGTATTGAGTTAAGACCCCATAATCTAGACATAGAACATTCATGATTTAGAGAGGGATTGGGCATGAGTGTGAAAGGAATCACCCATTCATAACCCTATATACTTGTTGGAGCTGATTCTTACACTTCTTTGATAGAACAAGAAGATATTGAAGAACACTAAGCTTGATCACCCTCTCTCACCTTCTATCTTGCATGCATGAATGAATATGGCCTAAAATGACTTAACCCCTTTAAAAGTCATCATTCATAACTCAAAATGACATAATTTAGGCCTTAGAATCTTAGGAATTACGGAAAATCCCTTACTAAATTCATAGAAAATAACTGCCAGATGGTCCCAACGAGGGACCTAATGACTCATCATCAAGGGCCATGATTTGTGGAGTCGTCCTTGTGGTACACTGCTCATCTGATCATATGGACTCATCATGATTAACAACATGATCCTTTACGGGTGTCCACGACTCGTGGTCACCACCTGTCATGTACACTGCCTCAATACCAATTAATTCTTCAACTAGCTGCCCATGACCCTCCCCACGAATCGTGGTGACTGACCACTACTCGTGGGGTCCTCTCATTAAGTACACTATTTCTCTTCCTTCTCTTTCTTACTCATCCAACCCACGACTAACCTAACGAGTCATGGTGCCTGACCACGACTCATTGTCACGGTGCCTGACCACGACTCATTGTCACGTCCGTAGGATCCCACTTTTCTCAAATTTCAAACTCATCCCCTGGCCTCCCCACGAGTCACATCACGACTGGTGGGCTGCTCTCACGGGTCACCTCACGACCTGTCCTGATGCCTGGTGCTAGATTTTAGATTTTTCTCCGTTTCAACTCCCGAGTTTGATCTTTGGCTTCGGGGGTATAATAGAATAAGCGCATATATATAGTGAAAATGAATCATAAAAATGAATAGGAAGAAGTCTAAATGATATAAAACATGAACAAGAATGACAAGTCACAACGCTGAACCATATAGTACATAACTGTCTGAAAGCCTCTAGTCATAAGATGAGCTGATGGGACAACACCCCCAACTAGCTTGCTAAGTTTGTAACTAAAAGACAAGAAAATAACACCATAAGATAATAAACATCCTCAAAAGATGAGAACTCACCCAAATGGGGACTGAGCTCAACTGAGGCTGGAGCTGGTCTAACGACGATGCTGAGATTAGTCGCCCGAACCTATATCATGAAATAATATAACATAGAGTATGCGGTCAATACTTTGAATGTACGGACTATGTATAGTAATAAAACATGCTAGTAAAACAGTATAAGAGAGGTCATGAGTGTAAAATCGTATCAAACATGAGATTCAGATCATAAATTGAACATGAGAGCTCAAGGCTTTCAAACTGTAATATAAAGTTGAACATGATTGAATTCATAAGTAAAACCCTTAAAACATAATTTGAGCCAAAATCATAAGTCATAAAATCATGAAACTTGAACATGAATGTGTGTGTGTATATATATATATATAAACTAAGGAACCGACATACCCCATATGAGCACGCATTGAGCTCAACCTGTAATACCTTAATCGGGAGGGTGTTCATACCTTGCCAGGGTAGCACAATGAAAAGGCGTGATATCACTCATGGTTGGCCCATTCGGGCATGGGAAACACTCTCGTCGAGGACCCCATCGTGGTTATATTGGTATGTAATTTTGAGACCTGGGTGCAGGATGACCTCGATCAACTCAGTGCTAAATACTACTCCAAAAATATATATAGTGCTCATATCATAGTCATGAAACATAAATTTTTATAGCCAGTTTAAATCATGAAATTCATCACATGTTAACATACGTGAGCTAGCCATGAAAATTGTGCCGAAGACTGGCCATGATGCATAAACTTGATTTTCATGAAATTGATACATTCTTGAATAAAACTTCATAACTCGAAATCATAAAATCATAATCTTAAGATTTGTAAACATTCATGCATACTTTGATAATTTATCATAGCTTGAAATCATAGGCTCATAAACTTAGAAATCGTAAGATCATGCATAATTGGATAAAATCATCATAAACTTGAAATCATGAATTCATAAGGAATTTGAGGGTCAAATCTTCCATAATAACCATAATTCATCAATTGAAATATGAGGGAATTGAACCCATAGAAAGATCACAGAAGATTTCACCGAATTAGGTCGAACCCTATAATTTTCATAAAACTTGATTGGAGACTTGACTTCATGAGTTAGAGAATAAATTGGGTATGAGGGTTGAAGAAATCCCTGATTCATGGCCCTACATACCTGGGTAAATGATTTACTAACTTGTCTTGAAGATCCAAGAGGAATTGAGAAGTTGGAGGTGATGAACCCTAGCTTCTTCTTGAGAGAAAATCCAATCTACGGATGTTTGAAGAGAGTGAGGATTTAGGCTACGTTAAACATTTAAGTCTAACCTTAAGAAAGCCCAAAACGATGTTATTTAGGAGTTAAAAGTATAGGAGTTTACCAAAATACACCCAAACTACCAAAAAGGCCTGAAACTGGCAGAACCAATGACCAAAGGAATGGGTCGGTGGTTGATAGGACGACCCGTACTGAGGTTCGTCCAATACTTGGTGCTGCTTCACTAAACTGGTCATAACTTTTTGCTTCAAACTTCGATTGATGCAAGGTTGGATGCACTAAAAAGAAGTCTTAAAGGGCTTCAATTTATGTATTTAATAATGCAAAATCACTTTGTAAAATTGGAGATAGGGTCGTTTTAAGTTGATACTTGTAAGAATTTATATAAAAACTCAATCGGTAATAAGGCTCTCAACTCAACTTTGTACTATAGGTTCCTTATGAACTTTACCTAATGCACTTCTCACACTTAAGAATTGATCTTAATACCTTGTTTTCATAAAATTCATTGGGTTCGGATCTATCCACATACCTAGAACGATTTCAAATTTAGCCAAAAAATCCTAGGCGTTACAATATCTCATCTTACAGATAGATGGTATGAACTATACCATGATCCTATGATCTGTTACTTGCTTCTCGTACCTCCGAAGACATATAGGTCATTCTCTGATCTTCATTCCATAGACGGATACTTTGGCTCGTGCCACCACAGTACAAGTCGTACTGACACTCATGGTCTCTTAAACAAATCCTGAACATTTCTCTGAATCTGATACAATGGCTCCTACAAACAACCCGTATAATCAAACAACAATCCGTACAAATCCCCCCATCAATTTTGGGCCAATTTTTAATAGCTCACTATAACTCAACAATGGGCACAACCAATGACCCGTTGGTTCCTACAATGAATCGTACTAAAGTTCGTTGTTTGTTCTGGTTTTGTTTTCCTGCTGTTTTCTACTATAAGTCTCGGGTCTAATCTAAGGAACTTTTCGGGGTATTACAGCAATTCCAAAGGACACAAGTATAGGTGAAAGTGAATGAAAATTCTTTCCAAAGGACACAAGTATTGGTGATAGTGAATGAAATTTTTTCACCCAAATTTGATTGAATGGATTTTATTATTGTGTTAAATTATTTTTCAACGAGATGTTTAAATTGACGAAAGATGGGGACTACATCGGATTTTAGTTTCACAGAAAATACTTAGGTGTAGTTTTTATAATCATCAATATTTACAAGAAAGTATTTGTGACCTATAGACAATAGGATGGGAGCAGGGTCCCAAACATCCACAAAAAGTAATTGAAAGATAGAAGTAGTTTTATTTATTAAATCGGGAAGATGTAACTCATATGACTTGTCAAGTTGGCACGCACTACAAATATGACTAAAGTTGAAACTAAAGCATGATAAACTATGCTTCCTAATGACTTGATATAACATACACTAGTAAGAGTTTCCAAAATGAAGATGCCAGGATATAGAGGATGTTTTTGAAAAATGAAAAATGAAAGATGACCTTGAAGAATGGCGCCGAGAGAATAACTTGGGAGGAAGAGAATAAAGTTATCCATTTTTCCAACCTAAAAGAAGTAGCCTTTTGAACACTCAATCCTTGACATAAAAATAAGAGGGTGGAATTCGAAAAAGGCTTTTGTCACTCGCAAATTTTTGAACTGAGAGTAAGAGTTTTGTAATTGTAGAACTATAGAGAATATTTTTAAGAGCAAGAGATTTTAAGAGGAAGGAGAGTTAAATTACCAGTTTGATGAATTGGAAGCCCTTGGCCATTGCTGATGTGAACTTGATTAGTACCTCGATAGTCTTTCATTTATTATAGCTTAGCAAGATCATGGGTAATATGATGTGTGACGCCAGAGTAGAGAAACCATTGTGAATTTCTAGTGACTGGAGAGGCGTGGCATGACTTGTATGATTGAAGCACTAATGATACATTGGGTCTAGATAATTGAAGCCCTTACATAATTGGAAATGTTGGTGCAAATCAACTCACTATTTTCCCACATTCGGACCCCCTATAGGAATTATTTCTACCACTATGGTAACCAACTCTGTCATGACTGTATTGGAGACCTGTTCCAAGATTTTCATTGGGGTTACAATCATAGTGATGCTCGCTGGCTAGGATTTGCATCTGGGTTGGATGGGAGTTTTGATGGCGATAAATTTGTGATTGATAGAGAGAAGAAGTCTATCCATGAATAAATGTATAGTTAAGAAGAAGACTATATAATTAACTGAATGAGACTTGTTCGAGTCGAGTAGATAAGGTAGTAAAAGTATCTTTAAATTCATTTCGAAGGCTTTTAATTATGTAGATGTTCTGATATAAGAGGGACAATGGACAACCTATAGCATTTAGTTCATCGCACATAAGTTTGGCTTTATAGCTTTTTTATCACACCTTTATATTACAAAAGGCATAAACATATATCTACATCAACTTTTCAAAAGTTACTGGAAGACCATACCTATCCAACCACTATTGTACTTTCTTACAAGACATATTTTATAACTATTGTACCATTCCTTCACAAACTGAACAAAATATTTTAAAAATAACTATTAAACTAAAGACTATCTAGAAAAATATTATCTTCTAACACTCCTCCTTGAGTTTTTTCTTGGATACTCCCAGCTTAGGATGTTGCGCATATTCTTATGCACATTTACCATGTTTTTACCCATATTTTACCTTGTTTTGAGAGCATAATCCTGATGAAATGCATGAATTCATGTTTATGTGTGTCTTTTGAACTAATAATTGTTTTTAGATGTTTTGAGTAGGAAACCAAAAAAAAGGACTAAAAAATGATCAACGTGTGAAGGAAAAAAATGTTCGCAAAAATTAGCCTGGTGAGATAGCTGGCATGGTGCGCTAGACCCCCCAACTTCTAAGAAAATTGTGCTCAAGTTGGTGTGTTGGGTGGTGTGGCGCACCAGTACCTTAACTTCAGAAAATTTTTTGCTCAACACCTTGGCAAAATGAGTGGAGTGGTGCACTAGAAGCATTCTAGACTTAGAAAAATTTTCCAACACTTTGGTGCATTGGATGGAGTGGCGCGCTAGACTTAAAACTTCAAGAAATTTTACTAACACCTTAGTGCGTTAGCTGGTGCGGCGTGCCAAAGGGAAAATTCAGAAGAATTTCAAGTTAAAATTTTGGTGCAGTTAATGGTGTGGTGCGCCAGGTGCTATTCGGGATGGATTTTCAAGTTTAAAAGCTGCACTTCTCAAGGGCAAAAGAATTATTGGATCCCATGCTTATAAATATAACATCTAGGTCATTTGTTAAAAAATAATTCATCATATTGATCACTTTGTACGCAATTCTTGGAGAAAGAGACAAGTTCATTTTCTAGGTTTCTTCTTAAACTTATGCTTTTGATTCGAATATTGAATTCTTTAGTTTTCCGCTTGAACATGAGTGGCTAAACTCTTGTTCTAGGGTTTTGGCCATAGCAGATGGTTGAAATTTGAAAGTTTGTATATGCTAGTTCTTAATTTTTTGTTAAAGGTTGTTTATACTTGCTTATTTTCATTGCTTATTCATTAGCTTGATCACCTCACAAATATAATTTGTTGGCTTTTGGTTGAACTCGAGAGAGAGAACCAAAAGGGTTAAAAGTAAGTGTAGAACAGATTTAATTGACTCTTGTATAATGGAGTCAAAATATATTTCATTTTCGAGGATAGGAATATACCCTTCAACACTATTCAGTTGAATATAAGTAGCCACAAACATCGTCTCATGCTTCTCCTGCGACAATAGGGATATAAGCATTTGGGTTCATAGGATAGTTCTTGGATGTTCGGAAGAATGGCAAGAAATGGGATAGTAACTTTCAACTAGAAACCTTAGGAAGAATTAGTCTAGTATTCAAATCTTAAAACCCAACCTGAAACAAAAATGGCAAGACCTTAGATTTTATCATCATTTGAATTACAACATTTGTGAATTCACGTTCAATTTATTAGTTAATTTACTTTTCAAGGTAGTAGTATAATTTCCAAACCATTCCCAAGTTTTACCTAATTTATTATAATAGTGAAATAAAATATTAACCTTGAGCAATTAATCTGACAAATCTCTGAGGAATCGATAATCTGGACTTCACCACCCTATATTACTTGATGACCATGTTTGCTTGTGTGTGCTTGGGTGAAATCAAGTTTTTGGTTCCATTGCCGGAGACTTGAATAGTGTTTAATTATTTATAGGTTAGAATTTTTATTCTGCTATTCTGAATTTTACGTTTTTTTGTTGGTTATTGATGTTTGTAGGTGTTGTGTTCAATGTATGCCAGCTATGAGAAGTTAGGGACCAACCTTGGCTCATTTTAATCTTTATATTGAGAGGACTTTTCATAGGTTAGATATGGTAGAAATTCATGAGTAGGCGCAGAGAAATAACCAGGATAGATTCCAGTGCTTAACTTTGCCTGACTAAACTTGGAGAATGCTTCTAAAGCGATCATCAAGCCCACAATCACTAGAAATTTTAAGTTGAAGGTGGGAACTGTGTAGTTGGTTTAGAATGTCAATATCAGGGCAAGCCGCACGAAGATCCCCACAGACATTTGATGACTTTCATGGAGCGGATTGATAACTTTCACTAGCAGAATGTGTTAGATGAGTATGTTAAGTTCATGTTGTTCCCTTTCTCGTGATTGGTGAAGCTAAGGAGTGGCTTCAAAATGAGTTATAAATTTCCATCACTATGTGGGAGGATCTTTCCAATAAATTCATCAGTAGGTTCTTCTCTTCAAGGAGGACAAAAGAGTTGAGAGGAAAGATCTCATGTTTTGTGCAGAAAGATGGTGAGACCTTAACTCAGGCATGGGAATGATACAAGGGTTATTTGACATATTTCCTGCACTATATGCTGCCAAAGGATATAATTGGGCACTACTTCGTAGGGAGGCTGAAGCTAGAGTTCAAAGTTTTGCTTGCCGCTATAGAACAGGGATAAATCTTGTCCAAGAGCTATGATGAGATAGAAGCTCTATTAAATCTTATGTCAGCTCGAAGTCAAGATTATCAGGATTCAGGTAGAGGTTCCACATTATCCAAAGTGCCAAGGAAGCTTGAAGTTGATGGTGTATCAATAATTTGAGTAAATATTAGCCAATTGGTAAATGTGATCAGCAAGTTAGTGACCACACTAGCTATAAGCCAAGTCATAGGTTCAACAAGTTTAGACTCCACCACCATCATGTGAGGTGTGTGGAGAAGGCCATGCTTATTTAGGTTGCCCTCTAAACCCAGAATCTGTTTATTTTATGGGTCAACAAGGTCATGGTGGAGGTTGTACAGGAAACGGGTACAACCAGAAGTACAGGAACGCAGCTAATCCCTCATGGGGAGGGAACCAGAATTTCCAAAGACCGCAAGGCTAGAAGAAGGGCAGTTCTTTAGAGGACACGATGAAGCAGTGAATAGTTTAACAGACTTAGGTGATTAATGAGATGCAAAAGTCCATCCATGAGTTGAAAAGGCAGATGGGGCAATTGTCACTTCAGCAGACTAACAGACTGCAAGGGGAACTTCTAAGTAACTTCGAGAAGAACCCCAAGTAGAGTGTGAACGCAATCACTTTGCACAGTAGAAAAGAGCTGGGTGAGTGATACCCAAGAATGATAAAGTAGATGAAGATAAAGTTGTGAGCTCCAAGTATGAGGTTGGTGAGTAAAGAACTTCAAATCCAAAAGTAGTGGAAGCCAGACCACCTCTTCCATTCCCATAAATGTTCAAGAAGTAGAAGGAGGACATAACTTGTATGAAATTTCTTGATGTTTTGAAACAAGTACATGTGAATCTACCATTGGTGGAGCTTTTGCAGGAGGTTATGAAATATGCTAGATATCCAAAGGATATCGTGACAAACAAAGAAGGCACACGAAGTTTGAGATTATATCTCTTATGGAAGAGTGAAGTTCTCGGGTGCAGAATAAGATTCCAAAGAAACTGAAAGATCCTGAGAGCTTCACTATTCCTGTGGTTATTAGGAGTAGAGAAATAGGTTTCACACTATGTGACTTGGGTGAAAGAAATAATTTGATGTTTGCATCCTTGTTCAGAACATTGGGATTAGATGAATCACGCCCCACCACAGTGACATTGCAGTTAGCCGACAGGTCCCTTTCTTATCCTGATTGTGTGATTGAAGATATGTCGATTAAAGTGGGACCGTTCATCTTGCCAGTGGACTTTATAATCTTAGACTATGAAGCTAATAAAGCATGTCCCATAATTTTGGAAAGAGGATTCATAGCCACTGCGGATGCAGTGATCAAGGTGAAGTCAAGCAAGATATCAATGAATGTGGATGGCCAAGAGGCAGTCTTTGATGTGTTCAGGGTGGAAAGATTGCCACCTCATTATGACGACTTTGCAATGAGATCAATGGTGGAGCCTAAAGGGTATAAGCAGGCGGTTGAATAACATGTGTTTCATGGGAATTTCGCAAGTCAGGATACTAACCATCTCACTCGAGTGAAGGAGTTAGAAGACTTGCGTAGTGTCGCGATGTTAAATCAGGTGCTGCACGGGAGGAAACCCGTGAATGTTAGGCCATGACTATAACTAAGGTACTTGAGTGGGAGGTAGCTCATCTTTCTAATACTTTTTGTTTTTATAAAGACGAATAGGGCATTTGAGGTGAAAGAGCAGTGGAAATAAGATGGAAAAAATTCTAAATCTGGGGCAAAATACCTGCCGTGGGGGCATCAGGTGTTAAACTCCAAAATAAAAAATTTAAGTTGGTGATGGGAGGCACGCCGTGCTAGACTCAGCTCTCAAAGAATTTTTTTTTAGTGTTGGCCGAGGTGGATGGCGTGCCGCGCCAGGTATGTTTTGGACGAATTTTTTTTCGTGGGTCAATATTTGACCCAAGGACCTTAAAATTACAAAAAAACCATGCCCCACACCATTATTAAAAATCCTCATTCATCCTCTCTCATTAAAAAGTGAAAATTTAAAAGCAATAAAATTCTCTCTCCTCCTTCATCCAAGTCATAACTCCCTCCCCTCTTCCCCTCCATTGTTTTCTTCTCCTATGAGCTTAGTAAAGCTAATCTCTTCAAATCTAATAAGTATTTTCTTCTTTGTTATTTAATGTTAGAAGAATGCTCCTATATCCTTCTTCCCCAAGATGAAAGACCCGAAAATTACCATTGTTGGTGAGATTTTTGAATTTCACAATGTGGGTTTCTATAGCTTTAATCTCTTAAATTCTTCCATAATAATGTTATATACTTATTTGGGTTTCTTGATGTTGGTTGAATTTAATGATTCCAAGTTGTGGGTGTGAAGGGGGTGATGATTTGAATTCTTAAAGCTGGTGGGTTGAAGCATTGATTGCAGCGAGAGAAAGTGTTTAGTTCTTGAAATTCTTGTATGTGAAAATTTTTGGGTTGTTGAAATATTCAAGTAATTCATTATGGAATGTAGTAAATATCATGTTGATTGTTGATTAAAGTTATTGTGACTATTTTCATATGTGGGTTGGGTTATATCCCGAAATCCCAAAGATTAGACTCGGGAGTTGAAACGAAGAAAATAGAATTATCAGCACCAGGTCAAAGAACGAGTCGTCATCTGACCTGTCAAGATGAACACGACTTGTTAAGTGACTTGTAGTAATGAGTATGACTTGAGTTGGAATTTATAGTTTTGGGTCACCACGAACATGACCACGAGTCGTGGTCAGCCCCATGACTCATTGAGTCAGTCGTGGTCAGGGATGAGGTGAAGGTAGGAGGATTATGGCAATGCACCTAGCGGGTGGGTTACCACGACTCGTTGGGTGCACCTGAGTCGTGGTGTGCCCCCTGTGAGCCTTAGGTGATTTTCGGCAGTGAAGGCAACGAGAGGTGACCACGAGTCATGGTCACCTATGACGAATCATTAGATCCCTCGTGGGAACCCATTTGAGTAAAAATGGAAGTGTACTTAATGACTCCGACCATGAGTCGTGGTCCATGGAAAGGACTCGTCCAGTCTCTCGTTGGGACATACAGTCTGTCTTTATCTGCGAATTTAGTTAGGGATTTTTCATAATTTATATGATCCTAAGGACTAAATTACGTCATTTTAAGATATGAATAATGATTTTTTAGAGGGGTAAGTTCATTCTAAGTTATTCCTATTCATGCATGCAAGCTTAGAGGGCTAGAGAGGTGATCAAGCTTAATTCCTTATAAATTCTTCTCAATTCTTCCTTGGGCAATCAGAGAAGTTGTAAAATCATATTCTCTAAGGTATGTAAGGTTATGAATGGGTGAATTTTTTCACACCCATTCCCAGTCCCTCTCTAATTCATGAATATCTATATGTTGATTCTATGGGGTTTTCACCCAAATGCATGAATTTCCTAAGTTCTACCATGGGTACGATCTAAGCATGTTTCTATTATTGAATTATGATTCATGGGCAAGTTTTACAATGTTTTCAAATATAAATCATGTTTTCAAGTTTTATAAATTATGATGCCCATTAATGAGAAGTTCATGAAAGTTTAGATCTATGATGTATGTTCAAGCATGATAAGATATTTATGATGAAAAACATGTTTTCAAGTTATCCATGTCTATGATCATGTCTTAAAGTGAATCAAGTATTTTCAAGCATGTTTAAGTATTGGGCAAGCCCATATGTTCATGTATGATTTATGATTTCATGTCAATTAGCTTACCACATGATTTTGGAGTCAAGACTCCCAATTATGTTCAGCTTGTGGTATGGCTTTAACCAAGGCTCCTCATGTATGATTTAATATTTATATGTACATGATTATTTAGCTTCATCACAAGATGATGGTCATCTTCATTGAAAAAAGATGGAGAGCATATGCATGTTTTTGCGAGTAGTGTCTAGTATCAAGTAGGCTAAGGGTCAGTCAACCCTATGCCTCAAAACTACGCGCCAACGTAGCTATGATCAGATTATTTGGGACCTCCTTTGTGAGCTTTCTCCTACCCCATGGGGCCTTCAGCTTGATATCGATATCATGGTAGCATCCTTAGCCCTGGCAAGGCTTTAGATGGCTTTTCCCACTTGAGTGTGATAGTCGGGACCACGTAAGCTCTATCGTGGTAATGTCGGTTATAAGACAATTCTCCCATTGCTACTCATGATTTCAGTTATGCATGTTATCATTCATGATATATATGTTCTCAATCGGTTTGACCCAATGTTTAGTTTTACTTATGAATATCAGATTTTAGCTTTGGGTCATTCGATTTAGTTAGGATGTTCAGTTGTGTTCAGATCATGATTTCAGAAAGTAGCATGCAAGCGCTACTCTCAGATTCTTATCTTGATTATGTTATATTATGCATGTGTTAGTGATTTATCTTACTTAAGTTGTTTTCCTTACCTTGCATACTCGGTACATTCTACGTACTGGCTGCATACTCTATGTTGTATCATTTCATGATACAGGATCCGACCATTAGAATCAGCCTCATCACTAGCTAGCTTTCGGAGTTAGCATACAGTCTCAATTGGTGAGTCCTCATCTCCCGAGGAGCCTCCCTTATCAGTTGTTTCTTTACATTCTAGTTTCAGACTTAGGGAGTTAGTTCGCGTCTTGTCCCATCAACTCATCAGACGTAGAGGCTTTTCAGACATAGACTATATCTAACTTCAGATTTGCATTGTATGTTCTAATGTTATGTTATGTTTAGACTTCCGCTATGATTATTATTATTGATATTCCGCTTTTATTGATTGAGTTAGAAGTTATGTTCATGCCATGGGTCGACTTGGAGTCTCTTGGGGTTCCTTGTCTCGTGTCTTAATTCGAGCCCATGTTCGGGTCGTGACAAACTTGGTATCAGAGCCATAGGTTTTTGAAGTTTTCTAGGGTGTATGAAAGCCGTGTTAAGTAAATTCTTTTTCATGGGTGTGAAGCGCGTCACTCTTATGATAGAGAGGCTACGAGATGTTTAGGAAATGTTCTCTTCTTTCATGATCTATGTGGTGCGGTGAAATCTCTCTCTATCCTTCTAACTCGTGCTATTCGTTATTATAGAATCATGCATCCCCGCAGAGTTAACGGCAGAAGAAATGGAAATGGAAATGGCCATGAGAATGGCAATGGAGACGGGCACCAATAGGCCCCACTAGCCCATGAGCACCATGCACCAGAGCCGATTGCCCATACTGAATTTAGGGAAACCGTTCAGATGCTAGCACAAGCCTTGACCGCCCAGGTCAACCAGTAGGCAGTAGCGCATGTCCATCAGAATGGAAATGTGGCAGTAGAAAGAGTCAGAGATTTCTTGAGGATGAACCCTCTAGAGTTCCTTCGGTCAAAGGTGGACGAGGATGCACATGAGTTTATCGATGAGATTCTAAAGATCACTCAGGTCATGGGGGTGAATGGAGTGGAGTGTGCTGACTTAGACTCTTATCAGCCAAAAGGGGTTGCACATATCTTGTTCAAGCAGTGGAAGGATAGTAGGGAAGTTAGAGCAGGCCCTATTAGTTGGGATGAGTTTCACGTCGCTTTTCTTGATCAGTTCTTCCCTCGTGAGATGAGGGAGCTGAAAGTGGCTGAGTTTATGAATCTAAAGTAGGGAAAGATGACAGTGCAGGAATATACCCTAGAGTTCACTCACCTATTCAAGTACGCCCCAGAATTAGTGGTTGACCAGAGTGCTCGAGTGAGCAGGTTTGTTCATGGAGTGACGGACTACCTGGACAAAGATTACAGGACTGCCATGCTCCATCAGGATATGGATTTTCCTCAGATAGTTTTGTACGCCTAAAAGTTGAAGGCGGTGCATCTGAGGGAGAGAGAGGCCAAGAATGCCAGGACTGATAGCTATAGGTTCTCTCAGTCGAGACCAAGTGGTGGGCACCAATAGCAGTCACACCAAAGATCTTCATCCCCAACATCTTCAGCTATGAGTGTGCCATCCAGGCTTAGGCATGACCATACAGGACAAGCATCAAGCTCTAGGGGTCCGAGCAGCAGGCCCACAGATTCTAGTATTCTAGTTTGCGACAGGTGTGGCCGGAGACATACGGGTTAGTGTTTAGCGGGTACATTTTCTTACTTTAGGTGTGGAAATCCCGGACATATGCTCAAAGATTGCCCAGCAGCTAGACACGACCATGATAGGGGCCGAGGCCCAGCTTCCAGTTCAGTAGCTCCACCAGCATGCCCATCTCAAAAGGGCACATCTACTAGTGGGGGTGGCGGATAGCGCAGAACAAATTCAATGCCTTAGCCCGCCAGGAGCAGGAAGTCTCCCCAGACATAGTCACTGGTATGTTATGAGTTTTCCACCTTAATGTATATGCTTTGTTAGATTCAGGGGCTACGTTGTCTTTTATTACGCCCTATGTTTCTAGTAGTTTCGGAGTCAGTCCCGAAATCCTATCAGAACCCTTTTTAGTCTCTACTCTAGTGGGTGATTTAGTTGTAGCTAGACGGGTGTATAGAGATTGCCCGGTCACAGTTCTGCAGATAATCACCCCAGCAGACGTAGTAAAGTTAGCCATGACTGATTTTGATGTTATCTTTGGCATGGATTGGCTATTTTCATGTTATGCCTCAGTGAATTGTAGAACCCGAGCAATAGAGTTCAGATTTTCAGGTGAGCTAGTCTTAGAGTGGAAGGGTAGTTCAACTGTGCCTATAGGTCATTTCATTTCCTACGTTAATGCCAGAAAGATGATCTCTAAGGATTGTGTGTACCATCTAGTTAGGGTTAAGGATGCTACGTCCGAGACCCCGACTATCTAGTCAGTTCCAGTAGTGTGTGAATATCCAGAAATTTTCCTAGATGATCTACCGGGAATCCCTCCCGAGAGAGAAATTGATTTTGGTATTCACCTTCCTCTCGATACGCAGCCTATATCTATTCCTCCTTATAGAATGGCTCCAGCCAAGTTAAAGGAGTTGAAAGAGCAGTTGAAAGACCTTTTAGATAAGGGGTTCATCAGACCGAGCAAATTCCCGCGGGGTGCACCAATTCTATTTGTCCGCAAGGAAGATGGTTCTCTTCGTAAGTGTATTGATTATTGGCAATTGAAAAAGGTCACCATCAAGAATAGGTATCCATTCCCTAGAATTGATGATTTTTTTGACCAGCTTCAGGGTGCTAAGTGCTTTTCAAAGATAGACCTCAGATTAGGATACCATCAGCTCAGGGTTCGGGAGAGTGACATCACGAAGACAGCCTTCAGGACGCGGTACGATCATTATGAGTTTGTAGTTATATCTTTTGGATTAACAAATGCTCCTACAAATTTTATGGATTTGATGAACAGGGTGTTCAATCCATATTTAGATATGTTCGTGATCGTGTTTAACGATGACATCCTAATATACTCTCGAAGCGAGGAAGGGCTCATTTGAGGGTGGTGCTACAGACTCTCAAGGATTGCCAATTATATACTAAATTTAGTAAATGCGAGCTTTGGTTGAACTCGTGGCATTTTTAGGTCATGTGATGTCGAGTGAAGGTATAAAGGTGCACTCTCAGAAGATAGAAGTGGTGAAGAATTTGCCCAGACCGGTAAATCCTTTAGATATCAGGAGCTTCTTGGGCTTAGCGGGCTATTATCGAAGATTTTTTGAGGGGTTTTCATCTATTGCAGCACCGTTGACCAAATTGACCCAAAAGAAAGTGAAATTCCAACTTGCGAGAAGAGTTTCCAAGAGTTGAAGTCCTGACTCACTTCAACATTGGTGTTAACCCTACCTGAGGGTACCAATGGGTTTGTGGTATATTGTGATGCTTCGAGGATCGGCCTTGGTTGTGTGTTAATGCAGCATAACAAGGTTATATCATATGCTTACAGACAACTGAAGGTTCATGAGAAGAATTACCCGACCCATGATCTTGAATTGGCGGCGATAGTATTCACCTTGAAGATTTGGAGATAGTACTTGTATGGGGTCCATGTAGATGTGTTTATGGACTACAAGATCCTACAATATGTGTTTACTCAAAAGGACCTAAATCTACGCCAAAGGAGGTGGTTGGAGCTACTCAAGGATTATTATATGAGCATCCTATACCATCCGGGTAAGGCTAATGTAGTAGCAGACACACTTAGTAGACTCTCTATGGAGAGTGTGACCCATGTAGATGAAGGGAGGAAGGAGCTGGTGAAGGATGTGCATCAACTTGCACGGTTGGGAGTTCGTTTGGTCGACTCGACCGATGGTGGTGTTATAGTTCAGAATGGGTCAGAATCATCCTTGGTGACTTATGTAAAAGTTAGAGAAGACGAAGACCATATTTTGGTAAAGTTAAAGGAAGTCGTTCAGAATCAGAAGGTAGAGGTCTTCTCAAAAGGGGAGATAGTGTGCTTCGATATTAGGGTCGCTTATGTATTTCAGATGTTGCTAATTTGAGAAATCAAATGTTGCACAAGGCTCATGGTTCCAGATATTCAATACATCCAGGTGCCACCAAGATGTACCAGACCTACATGATGTTTATTGGCGGAATGGTATGAAGAAGGACATAGCAGAATTTGTGGCTAAGTGTATGAACTGTCAACAGGTGAAAGTGGAGCATCAAAGACCGGGAGGTGTACTTCAGGATATTAGTATTCCTACATGAAAGTGGTAAGAGATCAATATGAACTTCATTCACAGGGTTAGCTCGCACTCGTCGATAGTATGACTCAATTTGGGTTGTCGTGGATAGGTTAACCAAAGCAGCTCATTTTCTACCTGTTAAAACTACTGATTCAGCGGAGGATTATGCCAAACTATACATCCGAGAGCTAGCTCGATTGCATGGACTGCCCTTGTCCATCATATCAGACAGAGATATTCAACTCACCTCCCAATTTTGGAGATCGTTTCAAAAGGGACTTGGTACTCATGTCAAGCTCAGTACAATATTTTAGTTGCAAATCGATGGTCAAGCAGACAGACTATTCAAACTCTCGAGGACATGTTGAGATCTTGTGTGGTTGACTTCAAGGTTAGTTGGGATGACCATTTTCCTCTTATCGAGTTTGTGTATAACAACAACTATCATTCCAACATTCAAATGGCTCCATTTGAGGCTCTCTATAGGCGTAGGTGTAGATCGCCTTTTAGTTGGTTTGAAGTAGGTAAAGCTGCGATGATAGGACCGGATTCAGTCTATGAGGCCATGGAGAAGATTCAGCTCATACGGGACAGGTTGAAAATAGATGAAAGTCTCCAAAAGTCTTATGTGGATGTGAGAAGGAGAGAACTTGAATTCAAAGTTGATGATTGAGTGTTTCTGAAGGTGTCTCCCATGAAGGGAGTGATGAGATTCGAAAAGAAAGGAAAACTCATTCCTTGTTATATTAGCCCGTATCGGATTGTGAAACGGTTTGGCAAGGTGGCATATGAGTTGGAGTTGCCCTTAGAATTAGCTTTTGTTCATCCAGTTTTTCATGTATCGCTCCTAAAGAAGTGTTTGGGTGATCTAGCTCTAGTTGTTCTAGTGGAGAGTGTAGGTGTGAAGGACAACCTCAGTTATGAAGAGGTTTTGGTAGAAATATTAGATCGTCAGGTTCGAAGGAAAAGGAACAAAGAAGTATCTTCAGTTAAGGTTTTATGGAGGAATCAACATGTTGAGGGAGCTACGTGGGAAGCCGGAGAAGACATGATGGCTAAATATCCACATCTATTCCCTACCGGCTCAGTTTTAGCTTGGGTATCAGTTTCTTCCTTAGTAATCTATTTTGTTTCATGTTTAGTTTATGTGCTCCAGTTTCTTTCATGTCTATGAATGTATGTATGATTCACGAATTCAGTTCAACCATGTAGTTCAGTTCGGAGGTAGTCAATCTGTCAATTTTCATCTTATATGATCAATATTTGAGTATGATGATTGCATTTCTCTGCTTTTTTGTATGATTTTCAACATTCAAGGATGAATATTCTCAAGGGGGAGATATTGTTAAACCCCGAAAGCCCAAATATCATACCCGGGAGTTGAAACGGAGAAAATAATATTTTCTGCACCATGTCACAAAACGAGTCATCCTGTGACCCGTTAGGATGACCACGAGTCGTTAGGTGACTCGTGGTGAGGATTATGACTTGAGTTGGAATTTATGGTTTTGGGTCACCATGGACATGACCACGAGTCGTGGTTAGCCCCATGACTCATTGAGTCAGTCGTGGTCAGGAATGAGGGTAAGGTAGGAGGATTTCGGCAGTGCACCTAACGGGTGGGTTACCATGACTCATTGGGTGCACCATGAGTTGTGGTGTGCCCCGTGGTGAGCCCCAGGTGAATTTCGGCAGTGAAGGCAACAAGAGGTGACCAAGAAAATGATGAATCATTAGGTCCCTCGTAGGGACCCTTTTGACGAAAACAGGTAGTGTACATAATGACTCTGACCATGAGTCGTGGTCCATGGCAATGACTCGTCCTGTCCCTCGTTAGGACTGGCAGTCTGTCTTTCTCTAAGAATTTAGTAAGGGATTTTTCATAATTTCTATGATCCTAAGGCCTAAACTAGGTCATTTTAATCTATGAATAATGAGTTTTAAGAGAGGGGCAAGTTCATTCCTAAGTTATTCCTACTTCATGCATGCAAGCTTAGAGGGCTAGAGAGGTGATCAAGCTTAATTCCTTCCAAATTCTTCTCAATTCTTTGCTTGGGAAATCAGAGAAGTTGTAAAATCATATTCTCTGGGTATGTAAGGTTATGAATGGGTAAATTTATTCACACCATGCAACCCCTCTTTGATTCATGAATATCTATATGTTGATTCTATAGGGTTTTCACTCAAATGCATGAATTTTCTAAGTTCTACCATGGGTATGATCAAGAATGTTTCTATTATTGAATTATGATTCATTGGAAAGTTTTACAATGTTTTTTAATTATAAATCATATTTTCCAAGTCTTATAAATTATGATGCCCATCCTGAGAAGTTCATGAAAGTTGAGATCTATATGTATGTTCCAAGCATGATAGAGATATTTATGATGAAAAGCATGTTTTCAAGTTACCCATGTCTGCAATCATGTTTCAATGGAATCCAAGTATTTTCAAGCATGTTTAAGTATTGGGAAAGCCTGTATGTTCACGTATGATTTATGATTTCATGTCAAATTGGCTTACCACATGATTTTGCTTACCACATGATTTTGGAGTCAAGACTCCCAATTATGTTCAGCTTGTGGTATGGTTTGAGCCAAGGCTCCTCATGTATGATTTCAGATTTTATATGTACATGAGTATTCAGCTTCATCACTAGACGATGGTCAACTTCATTGAAATACGATGGAGAGCATATGCATGTGTTTGGGAGTAGTATCTAGCACCAAATAGTCTAAGGGTCAGTCAACCCTATGCCTCAGAACTATGCGCCAACGTAGGTATGATCAGATTATTTGGGACCTGCTTTGTGAGCTTTCCCGTACACCAAGGGGCCTTCAGCTTAATATTGATATCATGGTAGCGTCCTTAGCCTTGGAAAGGCTTTGGACGGCTCTGCCCACTTGAGTGTGATAGCCGGGACCATGTAAGCTCTATCGTGGTAATGTCGATTATAATATGAGTCTCTCATTGTTCCTCATGATTTCAGTTATGGATGTTATCATTCATGATATATATGTTCTAAAGCAGGTTTGATCAAATATTCAATTTTACTTATGACTATCAGTTATGTTCAGATCATGATTTCAAAAATTAGCATGCAAGCCCTACTCTCAGATTCTTATCTTGATTGTGTTTTATATTATGCATGTGTTAATGATTTTTCTTACTTAAGATGTTTTACTTACCTTGCATACTCGGTAAATTCCACGTACTGACCATATACTCTATGCTGTATTGTTTCATGATACATGATCCGACCTTCAAACACAGGCCCGTCACTAGCCAGCTTCCGGAATTAGCATCCAATCTCAGTTGGTGAGTCCTCATCTCCCGAGGACCCTCCCTTATCAATTGTTGCTTTACATTCTAGTATCAGACTTAGAGAGTTAGTTGGGGTCTTGTCCCATCAACTCATCAGACGTAGAGGCTTTTCAGACATAGACTATATTCAGCTTCAAATTTGCGTTGTATTTTGTGATGTTATGTTGTGTTTAGACTTCCGCTATGATTATTAAGATTGATGTTCCACTTTTATTGATTGAGTTATAAGTTATGTTCTTGCCATGGGTTGACTTGGAGTCTCTCAGGGTTCCTTGTCCCATGTCTCGATCCGAGCCCATGTTCGGTTCGTGATAGGTTGTTTGAATTGTGACTAAAAAGTGGAAAAATGAAGGGAATGGCCAAAGTGAGGCATTCTTGAAAAGAAAAAAAATATATGAGAGATGTGAGAAAATCCATAAACATGCTTGTAGTGTAAAGTTAGTGAATAATTTGGGTTGATGAGATTTGATATGACAATGGGGGAAGTCTGAGTACCCTATTCGACAAATTGTCACAACTATACTAGAGAATTAAGTGTGGGGACATCTTGCAACTCTTACACCTACTTAGCTACTTGTAATTCATGAACCAATGATGCAAAGTTCTTGTTATTTGTTTTTTTGGCAGATACCATGGCATCACGAGCTGATAAAGGAAAATAAGTGGTAGTCACTGAAAAAGGTCTTAAGCGTCTCAGGAAGGGAACAAAAAGGTCAAATTCCTCGGCCGCAAAAGCACCCCATTCTAGGAGGTTCAAAGCCAAAGCAGTAGAGGAGCATGGGCTGAAATGGTTTAATGCACAAAAGGAGGCCAAGTGTGCTCTGAAAAACTGGATTGATGACGGATGCCTTGCACTTGAGTACCCTACTATCCATGCCACTATCTGTGAGTTGGGATTAGGATACGTGTTTGTAGAGCCTGAAGAGTGAAAACCTCACTTTGGTGAGAGAATTCTATGCCAACTAGGATACTTCCTTCGGAGAGAGCACCAAATTCAAGATACGGGGTCAAGTGGTTCCCTTCAGTGCTAGGTCATTCAATGCTTTCGTTTTCATGCCTGTGGTGGACTCAATGATGTATGCCATATTGGTAGAGAAGCCCACATATCATGACATTTGCCATACACTATGTGGTGAGCATTCATCTACCCATTAGGAAAGGGACCATAATGGCACCCATTCTACACTCTCGTTCTCTTACTTGATAAGGAGGCGAGAGTCTGGGCCAAGTTGTCTATGCCGTACTTTTGCCTGGGACACTGATGTCTCCCAAGAGCACATAAGCGCATGTGCTCGTCAAGTAATATAGGAATTGAAGCCCCAATTATTGTACCTACAGAGACTTGTCAGTTCAATCGTTATAAGGTTATCACTTTAATTTAACTATTCCAAAAAACAGTTAAAATGAAGATTGGTTTGAGAAATTAAACTATCAAAGCTTTAAATATACAATTAACTAAAAAATATTATGAGCTTGATTGTATTTCGATGATGATGAGAGTCTAGGGCAATGACACTTGGTTCCAAGTTTAGTTTTCAAGACATAATTACACTACTACGATTCTTTCTATGGTTGTTAGTTGTAACTGACTATCACATTTCTTGCCACTATCCCTAGCATCCAAGAAATATTTCATGAACCCTAATGCCTATATCCCTATTGTCACAGAAGAATAATGAAAAAAAGATTACGTCTTCTTGTATTTTAACTAAATGGGGTTGAAGGGTATATCCCTATCCTCAACAACAACTTCTTTCCTATCACCAATAGGTTCAAGGGTATTTGTATTCCCATATTGTATTTATTTTTAACCTTTCAATTCCCTTTCCCAAGTCCAATCGAAAGCCAACAGATTACTTACAAGGTGGTCAATCTCATAAATAATAACACAAATAAATTATTATACCTCGTGAGTTTTCATCATCTAATCAATGTGTGTGTGTGTGCATGTCAAGAGTTCTAAGAGTACGTCACATGCGGTAGAAGGTTTGAAGGAGGAACGAGGTGAGTGTGTCATTGAGAAAGAGGGTAGAAGGAGACCAGAGGTGGGCTGCAATGGGTACCGCATTGCGGACCCCCTCCTATGCATAGAGCGGCGCACTGACCCCTATTCCTACGCGATGGGAGGCGCTCCACAGACCCCTACCACCGCCTCCCATAT
>JACEIK010004021.1:31172-66519 GCA_018107945.1 Datura stramonium
ATATTTCCCAACAGAGAGTGTCAACTAGGGCAATTTTCGTCCTTAGTTTTTTGACAAGTGAAGGCAAATTACGCTATCAAATCTCGTCTAATTGAAAATTCTTCTTGGGTAATGAATTTAGGGCCTACGAAGAACATATCTACAGAGTTGAATCTTTGAAATTGGCCCAGTTTGATGGAGCCCTAGTGGGTAAAAGTCGTAGAAATCATCTCTAGCTAAAGCTAGTATGTCTAAAAGTGATAGTAAGTATTTCTTCCCTTCTAATCTATAAGAATTCGTAAGATTTCACCGAATTGAACTTGTTGTGACTTGTTTCCATTGTGTTTTGCATGATAATGTTGCTGGCATACTTCTTGAAATAGAATAGCCCTACTATCTTGATATATAAACTAAGGTACGGAGGGATTACGAGCTCTCAATCAAAGTAGGATTGGTAGGGCAGAGTCCAACAATTGAGGTATGTTAAAGCTAACCTTTTTCTATAAGTTATTATCATCGTATAGTTGATATGACTTGTGCTTTCATAATAGTTCATAATTGTGGTTCGCTGCAATGAGTTGAATTGATGTTGTAGTATAGTATCCAATGTGGAGATTAGCCTTATTCCAGGTTTGCCTCTAGTTAGAAGCGGCCTAGAAATTACTGATTCATATAATTGCCTCCTAGATTAGCTAGTGATGTTTTTCCACCTTACCGAGGCCATAGAGGCTTTGTGGTTACTTTTGAGCATTCCTTGTTAAGTTGGGCAGCATAGGGCATAGCTTGATTGTATAACTTTCTATTTTGACACCTATATATATAGTGAAGCTCGCCTATAGGCTGTTGGCATACCTTGACGCTTACGGGGCTAGAATCTTGGTAATATAGTCTTACCTCCAAGTTAGTGGCACCAGGATTGCCTAATAAACTGGGTGGTAGGTTGTTAGATGAACTACCTATTAAGGTGATCGTATACCTTCATATGACTTACATCTTGTCGTATAGGTCACCTTGAAAACCACCCTAGATATTTGCAAATTGATGGACTATGAGCTACCCTATATAATTGATCTTATCAACTGTTAGTCGTGGGGCCAACACCTCTAGCTACTCATACAGATGCCTAGGTACATGTTGCCTAGAAGCGTTAAGTTCAAGTATACCTGCCTATGGGGCTACCGATTGCTCACATGAGCTATATGATATTTGGAAGGACCAAATTGAGTCCTGTAGAGCCATATTGAAGTCTATTCACTTGTGGACTTCCTTTATGGCGTAGTGGCATCACTTACCCTCAGTAGAGTCTTGTGTGCTCAAGGTGCAGTTGTAGGAGCCCAGAAGGCTCAGATACAGTTACAGGAGCCCAAAAGGCTCAAATATAGTTACAGGAGCCTAAAAGGCTCAGAAATGATTACAGGAGCCCAAAAGGCTTAGACATAGTCACAGGAGCCTAGAAGGCTCGGAAAAACTATCAGAAGATGAGTATGTTTAGTTACAGCTTGCCTCTGGAGCTACAGTTGTACAGTTAGAAGTATGTAGATTGCTTTGCACTTGTCAGGGTTTTGGGGCCCCAGGTAGGTTTTTCTATGTTGTTTGTACCGTACAGGCTTATGGGGGCTAGGTTAGGTTTTTTTTAAATATTACCTTTTAGTTACGGTTCTTGTTTGTAAGGTCGTATAGGTTAACTTATGACCCTTATTGCTGATTATTTTCAGTTCCTCTATCAGCTTCTATTCAGTTTATTACTTCCTTACTTATTTGATACATATTGTATTGACGCCCACACATGGTGCATACTTTCCTGTAGTTTCAGACAGAACGATTTTGAGACCTCCGTAGTAGCCATTCAAATTTAGCAGATTGGACAGGTCCTTTACTTCGGAGTTCCATATGATTAGAGGTTTGCCTGTCTTTTGATGTATAGTTTTTGGGTAGGCCGAGGCCTTGTCTCAACCAATATCTTACTCTTTAGAGGCTTGCAGACTACAGGTTGTTGGATATGCATTGTTGGCCGTGTGGGGCCTAAATGTATTATAAGTTGGTAGCCTTGTTGGCTTGTATATATGTATATGTACTCCTATCTCCCTTTTGATATGATTTTGATAGCACTAGTCTTGTCGGCCCGCATAGGATGACATTATTATTGCAACTGTTGGTTCAACTGTTTTTGCGCAGGTGTATGTTGCGGCCTTGTCGGCCTAAGGCTATTTTTGAGCCGAGATATAGCTGATAATTTTCTTGAATATGTGTTGTTGGTTGGTCCAGTGTGACATTAGGTGCCAGTTACGCCTCCCAAGCTGGGGCGTGCCAAACTTGGTATCAGAGTAACGTTGCATCCTAGGGAGTCTGCAAGTTGTGTCTACTAGAGTCTTGTTTATAAATGTGTTGTGTACCATATTTTATAAGAAGGAGGCTACGAGGCATGATAATATGGTTACCCCTCTTTCTTCTCAAATCGTGCTATAGAGCTGAGTTGTATAGGGTTGAGTCCCTATGCTTATGTTGCTATGTCTGTTTATAGAGATGTATGATACAAGACAAACTACTGCTAGTCGAGAGCTAGATACAGCAGCAGGAGAGGGTAGCAGTAGGGTGCCACTGTTGGAGACAACCCAAACATGAGGATGAAAATGAGAAATCTTCTCGATCTCCCCAACATTCTCCACGACACCAGGAACCTCCTAGGGCAACAGAAGCGCCAACACCACCTCCAGTTCTTCCTACACCCTCAGACTAGGATGTTAGGGGTGCAGTATATATGTTGGCTCAGATGATGGCTACTTAACGCTAGCCAGCAATACCAGTTATTGCCGAGCTTACTAAGGGACCCGGAAGTTCGAGGGTTTATGAGTTTCTTTCCTTAAGTCCTCCACAGTTTATGAGGACAGACCGTAGAGAGGACCCTCAAAACTTCATAGATCAACTATACATAATATTCAGGGTCATGCATGCTTCATCCACACAGTCATTTGAGCTAGCAGTGTTCCGACTATGAGATATAGCAATTCTGTTATATGAGGTTGGGAAAGGTCTAGAGGCAGAGACGCAACTTCACCCACATGGCCCAGTTTCTATAAAACTTTCATAGATCATTACTTGCCTAGAGAGATTCAATAGGCCAGAATAAAGCAATTCTTACACTTGGAACAGGGCAGGATGAGCGTCAGAGAGTACACATTGAGGTTGGATTTCTTGGCTAGGTATACGCTAGCCTTTGTTGATACTATGCCAGCCAGGGTATATCAGTTTATAGTAGGGCTTGCACCAGAGTATGTGGAGTCCTGTATTACAACTACATTGTAAGAGGATATGGATATCTCGTAAATTCAGGCCTTTGTTCAGAATATAGAAGAAATCAGACAACGTTAGTATGGGGCCGAAAGGGCAGATCCGGAGTAGCGTCGAAGTGCTAGACCTGCCGATTTTCAGGAAGACTTTTAGGGTGGGCCCAGGCCTCAATTGTAATGTAGGCCACCTAGGTTCTCACCTTAGCAGCAACAGGGCAGCAGATCAAATTTTTGTGGATATTCAGGTCCCAGCGAGAGTTCACGAGCGTCAGGCTCACAACAGCAAAGAGGCCCAAATAAGATAAAGCTAGCTGTACCACGTTGTAGTACTTGCAGTAGGCGACATTTTGGGAGACGCAGATATGGCTCCACTGCTTGTTATTCTCATTGGTAGGAGGTTGACATGATGAGAGATTGTCCGACTAGAGATCAGAGTGACCGGGACTAGCAGCATAGGTCCTCAGTAGGGTCACATGCTCCAGTTTCTTCTTTAGGGAACAGGCCCTCAGCTCTAGCAAGTAGAGGCAGAGGTAAATCGGGAGCATCTACTTCTGGCAGTAGTCAGGATCATACTTATGTATTAGCAGGGTGGAAGGATTCAGAGGCATCACCAAATATTGTGACAGGTACATTGAATGTGTGCTCCCACTTAGTTTATGCTTTGATAGACCCAGGTTTTACCTTGTCTTATGTTACTCTGCTAGTGACACGAAAGTTTGCTATAGTACCAGAGTTACTCCAATGACCATTTTATATATCTACACCTATTGGTGAATTTATTGTCGCCAGGAGAATGTATCGAGGTTGTACAGTGGAGATTGTTGGCCGCCAAACCTATGAAACCTAGTAAAGCTAGAAATGATTGACTTTGATGTGATTATGAGCATGGATTGGCTAGAGGCATGTTATGCCAATGTTGAGTGCTAGACAAATACTATCCAAATCCCTTTCCCAGGATAGATAGTATGGGAATGGAAAGGCAATGCAATTACGCCAAAAGGTAGGCTCATATCCTATATCCAGGCAAGGAAGCTGATTGCGAAGGGCTGTACCTATCATAATGTCAGGGCTCGGGATGTGCAGGCAGAATCCCCGACTCTTCAGTCTATTTCGGTGGTTAGTGAGTTTCCAAATGTATTTCCATATGAGCTACCTGGTATTCCCCTAGAACGAGAAATTGACTTCTCCATTGATATGCTACTAGATACACAACTCATATCTATTCCTCCATACAAAATAGCTCCTGCCGAGTAAAAGAATTGAAGGGTCAGCTGAAAGAATTGTTAGATAAAAGCTTCATTAGCCCTAGTGCTTCACTATGGGGTGCGCTAGTCTTATTCGTGAAAAATAAAGATGGCTCACTATGAATGTGTATAGATTGTCGATAGTTGAATAAAGTTACTATTAAGAATAGATATCCCCTTACAAGAATAGATGATTTTTTTGATAAGCTGCAGGGGCGAAATACTTCCCAAAGATTGACTTAATGTCAGGATACCACTAAGTGCGAGTTCGAGAGAAGGATATTACGAAAATAGCCTTCAGAACTAGATATAGCCATTTTGAGTTCCTAGTTATGTCTTTCGGGTTGACGAATGCCCCAATGGTGTTTATGGACCTGATGAATAGCATATTCAGGACATTTCTAGATTTGTTCAAGATAGTGTTTATTGATGATATCCTGGTATACTCACGTTCAGAAGCTAAGCATAGAGATCATTTCTGAGCAATACTTCAGGTGCTTAGAGATCATGAGTTATATGCCAAGTTTTCTAAATGTGAGTTCTAGTTGAATTCTATAGCTTTCTTGGGCCATATTTTGTTAGACGTAAGCATCTAGGTAGACTCACAAAAAATAGAGGTCATAAAGACTTGGCCTAGATCCACAACTCTAATTGAAGTTCGCAGCTTTCTGGGGCTAGCTGGATATTATAAAAGGTTTGTGGAAGAATTCTCTGCCCTATCAGTAGCATTGACGAAGCTGACTTAGAAAGCGGCTAAGTTCTAGTGGACGGAGGCTTGTGAGTAGAGTTTCCAGGAATTAAAAGATAGGTTGATGACTACACCAGTATTAGACTTACCAGAGGGCTATGCTATTTATTGTGATGCTTCAGGCGTTAGGTTACGGTGTGTTCTGATGCAGCACGGTAAGGTGATTGCTTACGCTTTGAGACAATTGAGGATACATGAAAAAAGTTATTGAACCCATGATTTAGAATTGGCTGCGTTGTACATGCATTGATGATCTGGAGACATTATTTATATGGTGTTCATTTTGACATCTTTACTGATCACAATAGCCTTTAGTATATTTTTAACCAGAAAGAGTTGAACTTACGGTAACATCACTGGCTTGAGTTGCTGAAAGACTACGACATAAATATCTTGTATCACCTAGGGAAGGCTAACATTGTAGTTGATTCCCGTAGTCATAGATCTATGAGCAGCTTATCATACTTGACGCCAGAAAAGAGGGAATTGGCTCGAGAGCTGCACCAACTGGCTAGTTTAGGAGTCCGACTGATGCACTCAGATGATAGTGGTGTTGTGATCCAGAATACAACAGTGTCATCTCTAGTTGTGGAGGTGAAGGAGCGATGCTATGAAGACCCTAGCCTAGTACAGCTCAGAGCCAAGGCTCAGCACGAAGGGATTTTGACCTTTGAGGTAACAGGAGATGGAGTCTTGAGGTTCAGAGGTTGACTCTGTATTCTGGATGTGGCAGGGCTTCGCCAGTAGATTATGGAAAAGGTACATTATTCTCAATATTCTCTTCACCCTGGTTTGACAAAAATATACCATGATATAAAAGAGATCTATTGGTGGCATGAGATGAAGAAAGATATTGCTGAGTTTGTAGCCCAGTGTCCCAATTACCAGTAGGTAAATGCTGAACGTCAGAAACTGGGTGGGCTGACTCAGGAGATAGTCATGCCTATGTGGAAGTGGGAAGCAATCAATATGAATTTTAATACAGGTTTACCTCGTACCAGGCGTAAATTTGACTCTATTTGGGTCATTGTTGAAAGGCTGACGAAATCAACCCATTTCTTGCCAGTCAGGACTACATTTTTGGTTGAAGATTATGTTGAATTGTATATTAAGAGATAGTCCAACTCTATGTTGTTCCATAGTCTATCATCTATGACAGAGTGGCATAATTTACAGCAAAATTTTGGAAATCATTTCAAAAAGGTTTGGGGACGCGGGTTAACTTGAGTACAACTTTTCATCCCTAGGCAAACGACCAGACTGAGTGCATGATTTTAGATGCTTGAGGATATGTTACGAGTGTGTGTGCTAGAATTCAGAGGAAGTTGGGATGATCACCTACCTATTATCTTGTTTGCATATAATAACAATTATCCTTCTACCATTAAGATGGCACCTTATGAGGCTTTTTATGGGCAGAAATGCAGGTCCAACATAGGATGGTTTGATGTAGGTGAGCCACAGTTGCTTGGACCTGACATGATACATTAGTCAGAAGAGAAAGTTAAGCTCATTAGAGAGCGTTTTTTGACAACCCAGAGTCATTAGAAGTCCTCTTCCGATAAGTAGCATAATGGATTAGAGTTTTGTGTTGATGACTAGGTATTTCTGAAAGTCTCGCCTATGAAGGGCGTTCTGAGATTTTGAAAGAAGGAAAAGCTTAGCCCTAGATTCATTAGGCCATACCGGATCCTCCGGAAGATAGGCCAAATGGCTTATGAGTTAGAATTGCCTTTGTGGATAGAATCTGTTCATCCGGTCTTTCATGTATCGATTCTAAAAAAGTGCATAGGAGACCTTTCTCAGGTTGTCCCAGTCGAGGATGTTCAGGTCAAAGAGGAGTTTTCCTACGAGGAGGCTCCAATAGCTATACTAGATTGATAGGTCCGCAGATTGAGGACCAAAGATGTAGCTTCCATTAAAGTCTTGTGGAGGAACAAAAATATGGAGGAAATGATTTGGGAAGCTAAGGATGACATGAGGTCTAGATACCCTCATTCGTTTCAGAATCTATGATAATAGCACACCAATTCAGACAGTTACAGTTGAGGTAAGATAGTTCTTAGGTGTTGTATTGTTGTTTTTTTAGTGTTGTTTCTAGTTGCTTGCCTTTTGTCGTGGAGCTATGTTTTATAGTTGGTTGTAGCATCCTGTGAGATGCTTATGTTGGACTTTTTTACTTTTAAGGTTTCCCGATAGTCCATATTACAGAGGAAACTCTGCCAAAATTTTCTGGCAATACCTAAGAACTAAGTCTCTTAAGATTGAGTTATATCCGAGGACGAATATCCCTAAGGGGGGAATGATGTTACACCCTATAAGTTTTCATCATCTAATCAATGTAAACTTGTGCATGTCAAGAGTTCTTATAGTTTGGAACATGTGGGAGAAGGGCCGAAGGAGGAACGAGTGAGCGTGATGTTGAGCAAGCAGGTGGAAGGAGACTGGAGGCAGGCTGCAATGGGTGCTGCGTCTGGGACCCCCTCCCACGCACGGAGCAGCGTGTCGTGCCCTTATTCCTACGCGATGGGAGGCGTGCTACTGGCCCCTTCCAGCACCTCCCATATACATACTTAAGTTATGAGATGTTCAGTTCATTTTAAATATTTCCCAACAGAGAGATTCGACTAGGGTGATTTTCCTCCTTAATTATTCAAGAAGTGAAGGCAAATTACGCTATAAAATCTCGTTTAATTGAAAATTCTTCTTGAGTAATAAATCCCGGGCCTACGAAGAACATATCTACAGAGTTGAATCTTTGAAATTAGCCCACTTTAACGGAGCCCTAATGGATAGAATTTGTAGAAATCATATCTAAATAAGTCTAGTACATGCACAAGTGATAGTAAGTAATACTACCCTTGTAATATATAAGAATCCATAAGATTTCGCGGAATTTAACTTGTTGTGACTTGTTGCTGTTGTTTTTGCGTGATAATGTTTCTGGCCTACTTATTGAAATAGAATAGCCCTATTCCCTTGATGTATGAACTAAGATATAGAGGGATTACGAGTTCTTAATCAAAGTAGGATTAGTAGGGTGGAGTTCAAAAATTGAGGTATGTTAAGGCTAACCTCCTTCTGCAAGTTATTCTCATCATATAGTTGATACGACTTGTGTTTTCATAATAGTTCATGTTTATGTGTGTTGTGGTTAGCTGCAACGAGTTGAATTGATGTTGTAGTATAGTATCCCTCATCGGGATTAGCCTTATCCAGCTTTGCCTCTCGTTAGAAGCGGCCCAGCGATTACTAATTTGTATTATTGCCACCTAGATTGGCAGTGATGTTCTACTTCCTTATCGAGGCCATAAAGGCTTGTGGTCAGCTATTGAACATTCCTTGTTAAGTTGGGTAGCACTGGGCATAGCTTGACGATATAACTTTTTGTTGTGACGCCTATATATTTAGTAAAGCTCGCCTACAGGCCGTTAGTGTACCTTGATGCCCATGGGGCTAGAATCTTGGTAATACAGTCTTACCTTCGAGTTAGTGGAACCAGGATTACCTAATGAACTGGGTGGTAGGTTGTTAGATAAACTACCTATTTTCGGTGACCGTATAGCTTCATACGACTTACATCTTGTCGCATTGTTCACTCTGAAAACCATCCTAGCTGTTAGCAAACTGATAGACTATCAACTAACCTATATAATTGATCTTATCATCTACTAGACGTGGGGCCAATGCCTATGGCTACTCGTATAGATTCCCACGTACATGTTTCCTAGAAGGGATAAGTTCAAGTATACCTACCTACGGAGGCTACAGATTACTCACAGGAGCTATATGATATCTGGAAAGACTAGATTGAGGCTTGTAGAACCATGTTGATGTCTATTCACTTATGGACTTCCCTTATGCTTTAGTGGAATCACTGACCCTCAGTAGAGTCTTGTGTGCTCAAGGTGCAGTTACAGGATCCCAAAAGGCTCAGATATAGTTACAGGAGCCCAAAAGGCTCAAATACAGTTACAGGATCCCAGAAGGCTCAAATACAGTTACAGGAGCCCATAAGGCTCATATGCAGTTATAGGAGCCTAGAAGGCTTAGACACAGTCACAAGAGCCCAGAAGGCTCAAGTACGATCTCAAAAGACGAGTATGTATAGTTACAGCTTGCCTGCAGGGATATAGTGGTACAGTTAGAAGTACGTAGATTGCTTTGCACTTGTCGGGGCTTCTGGGGGCCTAGGTTGGTTTTTCTGTGTTGTTTGTACCTTCTAGGAGTATAGGGGTCAGGTAAGGTTCTTGTTTGAATATTACTTGTTAGTTATAGTTCATGTTTGTGAGATCGTACAAGTTAACTTCTAACCCTTATTGTTGATTAGTTTCAGTTTATCTATTAGCTTCTATTAAGTTTATTATTACTGCCTTACATATTGGGTACATATTGTACTGACTGCATACTTTCCTGTAGGTTTAGATAGACAGGTTTTGAGACCTCTATAGTAGCTGTTCAGATTCAGTAGATTGGCCAGCTCCTTTCCTCTGGAGTTGCCATATGATTAAAGGATTGTCTACCTTTTGATGTATAGTTTTTGGGTAGGCCGGGGCCCTATCCCGACCAATATCTTACTCTTTAGAGCTTGTAAACTATAAGTTATTAGACACACATTGTTAGCTGTGTGGGGCCTAAATGTATTATTAGTTGGTAGCCTTGTTGGCTTGTATTTATGTATATTTTCACCTGTCATCCTTTTGATATGATTTAGACAGCATGATGATCTTGTCGGCCCACATAGGATGACGTTATTATTGCAACTGTTGGGTCAGTTGTTTTTGGGCCGGTATATGTTCCGGCCTTGTCGGCTTAAGGCTATGTTTTGAGCCGAGATATAACTGATCACTTTCTTGAATATGTGTTGTTAGTGGGCACCAGAAGTGTATATGTCCAGCTAGGCCATCTCAGGGTCCAGTGTGGCATTAGGTACCAGTTACGCCTCCTTGGGGCGTGACATAAATACAAACAACCATACTTGAAGAATCGAAACTAGATTAAATTCGTCTTTCAATCATTCAACCATCCACCATGGACACAACCCTAGAATATATGTTTATCTACATATAGGCAAGTAGAAAAATGAATACTTAGACATCATTATGCGAAAATACAAGTAAAAAAGAGAAAAACATAGTGTAGAACTTTGTCTTCCTTCCAAACGACTTACAAGCCTCCACAAACGAACTATTGAATGTAAAAAATGATTAAATATTGATAAAAGATGCTTAACAAATGACCTAAGGCTTTATAGTTGAGGCTTCAAATGATGCTTCTGCACTCCAAAACTTAGCTTTAAAATCAGCATTTTCTGCCCCGAAATAACCCTGGCACGCCGCCCCCTCTATCTTGCCAAGGTGTTTGTCAAATTTCTCTAATTCTGGACACCTGTGGCGCGGGGTGCCACTCATCTCGCCAAAGTTTTTGAAGTGTAATTCTCTGAAGTTCAAGGGCTAGTGCAGCACGTCAGCCGTAGCACCAACCTGAAGTTTTGTTCTCTGAAGTTTGAGACTTGGTGCAGGGCGCCAACCATAGAACCAGACCCTTCAACTCCTCAAATCTTCACTCCTTGGATAATTTTGAGTCCATTTTGCTTAGTTTCCTGCTCAAATCAACACGAATCATTTGTTAGCACATAAAACACAAACACACACACACACATGAATTTAAGCATAAATTAAGGATTATGAACTCAAAACATGATCAAATATGGGTAAAAACATGGAAAATGGGCATAGAAATATGCCCAACATTACCACCCCACACTTTAACCATTGTTCGTCCTCGAACAATCCTTAAAACACACCTAAACTCATGTTTCATCATCACACTTGACACCTCTATCAACACATACTCAACCAACTATCATGGAGCATATATAAAGTGGTTTATCATAAGCAACACAATTTCATCAAGCACACATGAAAGCTTCACAATCAAGAGCACACAACCTCTATAAATGACTCATCTTTTCAACAAAAAGGGCCAACATGATTAAGTGACACATCCAACAAATAGTACACCAAATTAGACCTCTTGTGCCCCTCGCTTTTAGTGATGTTCCTCTCTCAAATTCATTAAGAACACAATAAGTAAGGCACACTCACACTTACAAATGATGTGATGCACATATGTAACATACCATAGACTTTACCTTCAGGCACGTTAAATCTACCTAATTGCTTCAAGAGAGTAATATCACTAGGACTTTTCTTGGTTGTAATGTCCTCTAAGGGACAAGTACGAATGATATTTCTTTTATAGTGACTACCACCCTAAGCACTTTTTTGACATATTTCATTTTTTTTGTCCACCACCTCTTTATTTGTTTGTTCACATTTAATCTACTCACCCTTGTCTTTTCTTTTCATGCCCCATTTTTCACTACTTGACTGCTAGTTTTCTAATCATAGAATCACTAAAGATTTTTACAATTAAAGATCTCTCTTTCAATTTCCTAGCAGCAAGTAGACAACACAATTTATGGGCACCCCTTCTTCTCACTTTTCTTTTCTTACCACAAAATTTTCGTTTTCCCTGAACATTATATTTCGGTGAATCTTTACTTTCAAGTCTCAAAGTGCGTAAGACTACTTTGGATCAATAAGTATGAGGTCTCACAAAAAGAATGGATTAAGCTATTTTCATGGCTAATAAAGAACAAGGCCTTAGGCTCAAAGGGGTTAACTAGGGAGAATGTACAAGAAGGTAAAACAAATGCAGAAAGAAAGAAAAAACATGTCTTACACAAAGAAATGTCTTGATGATCTCTCAACTCCCTACAACTCGTTATCATACATACACTAAGGCTGCAAGTTCTAGATGCTACAATATATACACGAAAAACAAAATAGCTCACCTCTCATGGAAACAAGAATCTAATCAGTTTCTATAGCTACACCTTCACACAATCACATTGAATGACAAGTTTAATTCATTATTAAGACCTAAGGATATGTTGAGTCAAATTAAAGAGATATGTATGTCTCTCATGGATCCTCACTCATGCAGTGGTCAAGATGACCCAGGTCTATTTACTCCCGACATAGCAACTAAGTAGAACGTCCATAACAAGTATACAAGCGGATGACCTACGGCTCAATCCTAAATAAATTATGATGAATCTTATCTTAAGGCAGTGGGATCATCCATCTATCGTAGGAAACATGATTACTCTATGACTCTGATGACTCAAATAAAACAAAAAAATTGACTCTAAAATAAAGCAACCAAAAATAACATAGTTAAGATGAACAACAAGTCACAATATTTCAAGCGTCCAAGTCAACATCACCATACTAGCTATTACAACTCATGACCTACGAATTATCAAGCCTGCGTTGGGTGTGCGGATGGCTACCACGCAGAGAAGTGCACGTGGTCGAACAAGTAGTAAGTGGCTCAAGTAAACAGAAGTATCGATCCCACCGGGGGCGGACTACGGGGCAAAATCTACTCAAGTGTCAATTTGCGTAACTCTAAAAATGCGGACAACAATGTAAGAAAAGTTTTATATTTTGTTATCTAATTTTTATACTAAGGCTAAAATGAATATACAAGTAGTCGAACTATGAATGTGCAGGCATCTTGAGAGCTAAACGAACATGTAGAGAAATTAATTAGCGATGCGAGTTGGTTAATCTTTCTCCAGGTTGCTAGTCGGAACTTATGCCTATGGATTAAGTATTTAACCCAACTTAAGAATCATAAACCTTCCACCTACATTTCCGTGATAAGAAGCAATTCATGTTCTAGCCATACAAAATCGATTCCACACTTGACTAATACGACTTTCGGGTATATTTCTATCCTGAAGGTAAATCAATTCTCAATTTTCCCAAACAAAGAAAAGATCATATCCTATTAATTCACAACTTTCCAATTTCGTGCTCTCTCGAGAGTGAAAGCTAGGACTTTTTAGATTTACATCAACATTGGCCAAACATTAATGGAGTAAGAACAAGAATTAATAGAACAACCATGGAAGAAAAGATGAAAAAACCAAATGGATCCAAATTACATTTCAATACAACGGTTCCTAACCTCGCATAGAAGTGAAATTAGCCACTCGTTTGTGGATTAAACATCGTTAAATGAGTGTAAATCATACAAACAATTGAAGAAAAGATAAGGAGAAAGGGAAAGAGAGAAACCCTAAGATTTTCGTCCCCTCAAGCTGCTTTGTAACCCACGTTCTTGCTCCACCAAGTCGGAATATATGAAAATAAACCTAAGTGTGCTATTTATATTAGTGGGAATTCTTTAGGAATAACAAGCAACGTGTCACGGAGTGCAACGTGGGCTTGCCTCCGTAGCCACGGCCCAAACGCGGAGGCTCTCTGGAAATTGCCCAAAAATTGACCCTCGACAGCCCTTTCAGCGTTGGCGGTGTGTCACGCTGCTGGGCATCGCGATGACACCTCCACTGTCGCGGGTGGCATGCGAGTGGCACGACGCTTGGCGCGCGATGCTATGCTACTTGTCACGTACGTGCGCTTTCAGCTGACCAGGCGTGGCACGTGGCTGGGGCGAGGCGCACACGCAGCACGGCGTGGTGCGGCCCACCTGGCGCGGCCAGCCTTGCCATGGCCTACTCCTTGGCGACTTTCGCCGTTGTGACTCCATTCCTTTCCTTCAACTTATGATTTAGTTCCTCAAAATCATTAAAACCTACAAAACAAGGACTAATCATGTTGGTTAGCACATATCTTTACATTTATATAAAATTACATGAAAATGTATAAAATAACTTAGATAAACAAGACTAATTTAAGTTATCAAGTAACCTTGGACATGCTATTTTGCCCAGTCACCTACCCCACACTTAAAACCTTGTTCGTCCTCGAACAACCCTTTTATATCTCATGTAAATGAAGACTCACACATAACTAATTTAGCAAGATAATTCAAGTTACGGCTATGATGATTATTTAAGATAACAAGCTAAAAATAAAGCATGCACGATTTGATCAATGAAATGAAATACAACTATGTTAAGACTTCTTAACCTCAGAATCGACTCTCCATCTTAGCAAATTCCTGCAAATCAGGCGATTAAAAATTTACATGAATTATATCCTTCATTAAACATGTGCCCTCACGGATTGAGAGTTACCCAATTTCACACGAAAAAACAATTTTTACATCTAGCATTAAGATACGTGAATAGAATTACACTCCCTTTCTCACAAATCATTCACATGCATCATGTAATGACCCATAAGCTTGCCCTTAGTGTTTTACTCCACTAATTTGAGGATGTACGAATGTAAGATCAAGTAGGACTTTTTAGGTTGTAATGTAACTGAGTGATGGGTAGGTACTATTATGGTCAGTAATAGTGACTATCTCCCCTAAGCGCTTTTAATACATCACGCCCTCATTGCGAACTTCACTTCCCTTACTTCACCTTTTTATCCTTGGTAGTTTTCTTTTTCCTCTTTTGTTCCCCCATTTCTTTTGAACCTTTGGCTTATTAGTAAGGAGTTTTATAAATAATTTTTCATTCATTTGTTTTCTTACTCCTTACTAATAATCAACCATTTTCACACAAGTGCACCTTTGACCTTTCTCAACTTTTACAACTTCCACTTTCCTTTCTTTTCATTCTTCTCACTCCTTTACTCTTTCAGATTTTTCACTTAAGCGCTTAGGAGTTTTGGATCAAATTCAAGGATAATGAAAGAAAAGGATTAAGCTTATGTTGCAGCTATCAAAGAATAGGCTAAGGCTCAATGGGGCTAACTAGGATTAATTTTTCAAGGTAGGTAAAATGAGGGATAAAAATTAGGTTCATACAAAGAAATGCCTAGATCATCTCCTACAATTCACATCCTTCATTTCGTTTCATACACACACAAGGCAAGTTCTAGACATTCCATGATAGCAGAGAATACTCGAAACCCAACAACACTCATGGCACATGCTCAATTCAAGACACATTCGGTAGACTCTTACTCAGCTAATCACAAGAATTCAAAATTAAGCTTCAATCACCTTGAGTCAAATTCAAGAGCCTAAGTGTCTCACAACTAACCGCAATCATGCATAGCACATCACAAGAACATCAAGCCATCAATTAGCTACAAGTTCAAAAACCAAAACATTGACTAATTTTCCTCCTTACGGTCGTCATCCATCCATAAATTGGTCCAACTATGACTAAAACGTATATACGAGACAAAGAAATTTTTTATTCTTCGGTTCAAACACCCCCCGTCGGAAAAGAGCCCAGACAATAAAAACCAACCGGGTGATAATTCATGCTTGACTTCACAAAATTTTTTCAAATTTCTCACAATCACAAGCATTACATTCTGCTTGTTTGTTAAGCACAGAAAATTTTGAGAATTTTTGAAATTTCCAATTTCCCTTGAAATTTCCCTCACCCCACACTTGAATCGTACTATGTCCTCATGGCATCAAATTATACATTTAAAGAGGGTGAGAAATACTCCTTGAGGCCTTTAGGCCTAGCTAACAACATGGTTTTCTTCAACTTTACGGGTGGTGTTCGACCCCACACTTTTTCTACTTCCATGTTTGTTAGCTTCCTCCCTCCACGAGTACTCGGACTTCCCCTTCATCTGTGTAACTTTCCACCAAAAACAACAAAAATGAAAAATAAATAAAAATCAACACCAAATGCAAAGAGAATTAAAATGGTACCTATGGTACCCATGGGTTGCCTCCCAAGAAGCGCCTAATTTTGCGTTGCGGCACGGCGTGCGTTTCCATGACTTTTTCCTCCACCTTGAGGATATGAATCTCACCCTAATTTCTTCTCTAATTTCCTTTTGTGTTCTAGGTGGTGAGTAGCCATCGGGACCAGTAGATGTCGCCTTTGACGTTTGTGGTCCTTAAGTAAGTGAAGTCATTTTGTCTATTGGCATCTGACAAATTCCAAAATATACGGGCTTGGTCCTCCTCTAGACATTCTCTTTTGGCTTGGAAGACTATTTCTATGTGATCAGCCGAGTCAAGGTGAAAAAATATAGCAGTGGGGTCGATGCACCTTGATACTGGCCATTGTGCAATTGACCTCTTACTTGTATACCTCTTTTCCTCATCAACATCAGTCTCCGGTAGTTTCAAATGGGGTATACTCTATCTCTTCTCCCACACAGGCAATTTTTTATAAGTATGAGTCCATCACGGGGACATTGAGGAGTTAAATGTCGGGCTTCATCGAAAAAATTCACCCTTGTCTTCCTCTTGTAATTCCTCTTGAATATCGCACCCAGCGCTGTCACTGCGATTGATCACAAGCTTCAGCGTCAGCAATCATCTCGAGTGAATTTAACGCTCAACCTTTTAGAGCCTCTGCGTTCTCCTGCTTCTGAACATTCAATGTTGCCATTGCCTCCTTCATTTCACTGCGATTGCTCGGAGTTGTTTAAACATGTCTTCTACTCGAGCTTGGCGTCCCAAGTCCTCATTTTCAATGTTTATATTCATCAAAAACAACGGAAGGATCATAGGAGGGGCTCGGGGAAGGAGTATGCATTCGGGACAGCCATCCCAATGGCAAGTCTTGGCATCACACGTATATTTGCGCGTGTTGAGTGTTGCCACAAGTGGTGTTCTCAGAAGTCGAGAAAAGGTTCATCAAAATATGAGTATCCACCATTTAAACCAATTGTGTTCCACGATGTCATGTCAAGGGTATTAGAAAAATCCAAAGAATTAAGCAAATACTAAGACCAAGTTGTCAACACTTATAGAATTTGTAAACTAACACTTAAGAAAAATTTTGCCAATTGGAGTCCCCGGCAACGAGCGCCAAAAACTTGTTCGGCTGTGCGCAGTTCCTACACGCAAGTGCCGTGGTCGAACAAGTAGTAAGTGGCTCAAGTAAGCCAAGTAATCGATCCAGCGAGAATTTGGACTACGAGGCAAAATCTACTCAAGTGTCACTTTACTATAACTCTAAAAATGCGACAACAATGTAAAGAAAAGTTTTATATTTTGTTATCTAATTTTTATACTAAGGCTAAAATGAATATACAAGTGAGTCTGAACTATGAATGTGAGAGCATCTTTGAAACTAAACGAACATGTAGAGAAATTAATTATCGATGCGAGGTTGAACAATCTTTTCTCAGGTTGCTAGTCGGAACTTATGCCTTCAGATTAAAACTCTCGTATTTAGCTTAACAGAATCATGAACCTTCAACTACATTTTACGTGATAAGAAGCAATTCATGTTCTAGCCATACAAAATCGATTCCACACTTGACTAATACGACTTTCGGGTATATTTCTATCCCGAAGGTAAATCAATTCTCAATTTTTCCCAAACTAAGAAAAGATCATATCCTATTAATTCACAACTTTCCAATTTCGTGCTCTCTCGAGTGAAGCCGGACTTTTAGATTTACATTAATATTGGCCAAACATTAATGCGGTAAGAACAAGAATTAATAGAACAACCATGGAAGAAAAGATGAAAAAACCAAATGATCAACAATTACATTTCAATACAATTGTTCCTAACACTCAACAAGTGAAATTAGCCACTCATTTGTGGATTAAACATGTATTAAATAAATGTAAATCATACAACAATTTAAAGAAAGGAGAAAGGGATAGAGAAGCCACACAGATTTTCGTCCCACACTCAGCGCACACGTAACCCACGTTCTTGCTCCACAAAAGTCGAGAATATCTAAAAATAAACCTAAGTGTGCTATTTATATTAGTGGAATTCTTCTAGAGACAACAAGCTAACGTGTCACGGAGTGCAAGGAACCTTTGCCTGCGTGACACAGCCAGCCCAAACGCGGAGCTTCGCTGGAAATTGCCAAAATTGACCCTCGGCGGCCACCTGTAGCGCGTTGGCAGTGTCACCTTTTTGGGCATCGCGATGACACCTCCACAGTCGCGCGGGTGGCATGCGTGGCACGGCTTATTTGGGCGCGTGATGCTATGCGCTGCTGCGTGCGCTTTCTGGCTGATGGCGTGGCAGGCGCCCAGGCGTGGCACACGCACGGCGTGGCACGCGCTGCACAGCCATGACCAGCTTGCCATGGCCTACTCCCCTTGCCGACTTTCGCCGTTGCTTCCGACTCCATTCCTTTCTTCACCAACATGATTTAGTTCCTCAAAATCATTAAAACCTACAAAACAAGGACTAATCATGTTGGATTTAGCACATATCTTCACATTTATATAAAATTTTTATATAAAATTACATGAAAATGTATAAAATAACTTAGATAAACAAGACTAATTTAAGTTATCAAGTATCACTTGGACATGCTATTTTTCCCACGATCAACTACTACAAGGAATAACATAATAATGCTACGACCTACTATAGATATAGAAATCAAAGAACAACAGAAATCTATCTTTCCTCCAATCCACACTTAAAAATATGCACTGTCCTCAGTGCACACACAATCATATCATAAAGGGAGAGAAAAAAAACTACCAGGGTTGCTAAGCATCATCCTTGGGATTGTACTCCTCATCCTCGTGAGCATCATCATCTTCGCCATCAACCTACATGGAGCCCGTAGCAGCATCATCCTCCTCATCCATATCTCGATCATCAATACCGTCAGTAAGGACTGTGGCCTTATCATCATCAAGCGGCTCTTCAAAGGTTGGGTCCACTTGACACATCAACATAGCACTTCCCATGAGCGGGTATCGTGCCTCTAAAGCTATCATCTCTTCTGTAGTGGCGGGTCGATGTCCTAGCCTCATCTGTAGATCTAGCATTCCAAATTGAGCCTGACGATCAGCTATAGGAAGAAGAAGGTCTGTGGAAGGGATAGTCTCCCTCACCTTTATAATGTCCATCATCTTTCCAGCCATGTGTCCTACTAGAGTTAAGATAAGGTCTGTATCCTCCTCTTCAATGCCTGCCTCCCGCAAGAACATGATCAAGAGACTGCCGTGACAATATTTCCATCTACAATTGTCCCGTGATCTTCTCATATTGTCATGAAGCACAACACCAAAATTGATTGGTACCCATTCATCAACATGTACACCAAGAATATCTGCTCTCGAGTCACCTCTATCACATGTGTACTAGGGAGAAAAACAACACACACCCACTTCACCCATACCTTTGCCTCCTTATTCAGATAAGAAAATGCAAGTGTGAAATGAGTGCCATTTTGATCTCTCACCCAACGGGCGGATGAGTGCTTACCACATAGAGTGTGACAGATGTCTTTGTATGGAGGCTTCTTCAGCAAGATGAAATACTCCAAAGGGTCTACAACAGGTGTCTCTAAGAAGGCATTAAACCTTTTATGTGAATCGCACCTTCTGTCCTCTGATCTTTACCTTGGTGCTCTCTCCAAATGAGGTATCCCAATTTGCGTAGAACTCCCTCACCAATGTGAGGTTGCACCTATTCGGCTTATTAAAGATGTAACTAACTCCCAATTCATGTATGTTATCCCAAATAGCCTGGAACCCAAGTGCCAAGCGAACCTCATCTATCCAATTCTCGGGTGCTTACTTGGCTTATTTTTTGAGTGTTGAACCAAGTAAGCCTATGAGGTTCTATCTCTTTTGCTCCAAATCTCCTTACGGGGATTTCTTTGAAAGTCGAAGAACTAGCCCCCTTTTGGCCTTTTTTAGTCCTCTTGAGACTTGGATCCGCAACAACCACCTCCTTTTCTTTTGATGCCATGGTACCTAACAAGCAAAAATCAAGAACCTCACAAAATTAGTTTGTGAACAAAATGGCTAACTAATTAAGTCTTGGAGGAGAAAATTCCACCCCACACTTAACTTGCTAGCATACTTGTGAGAATTAGTCAAATAGGGTACTCAAAACTACCCCTATCAACATCCGATCTCAATAATTCACAAAAATTCACTAACTCTAACTACAACAAAGTTCATGGATTTTTTTCTTCTTTTCTACTCTCCTCTAACTTCAACTTTTTCAAGGTTGCCTCAACTAGGTTATCTCTCTCACTTTCCTCCTCCAATTCATAATTCAAGTCATTCATGTATGGAAGTAGCAAATTTAAATTTAATCAACAAGCAACTTACTACCATCATGAATTAATCAAGAATTTAAACAACTAAAGCATTATTCACATTTAAGAATTTAAGACTCGTGTATTTTCTCTCTCTACAATTAATGCTTTTACCCACAACTATTCCATATTTCAATTCACCAACCCCATAATCCCCACAATTTCAAATCAGCATATTCAACCAAGAATTAAGCTATCTAACCATGATACATGCTATCATGGAAGAATTTTGTCACGACCCGAATATGGGCCCAGATCGAAACATGGGATAAGAAACCCCGAGAGACTCCAAGTCGATCCATGGCATGAACATAACTTATAACTCAATCAAATAAAGCGGAAGATCAACATAATAATCATAGTAGAAGTCTAAACATAACATAAAATATAAACATACAACACGAGTCTGATGTTGAATACAATCTATGTCTGAAAAGCCTCTACGTCTGATGAGTTAATGGGACAAGACCCCAACTAACTCTCTAAGTCTGAAACTAAAAATATGTAAACATAATAGAATAAAAAGGGTCCCTCGATAGATGAGGACTCACCAATAGAGATTGGATGCTAACTCCAGAATTGGCTAGTGATGGGGCTAAGTTTGAAGATAGGAGCCTGTATCATAAAACGATACAACATAGAGTATGCGGTCAGTACATGGAATTTGAGAGTAGGGCTTGCATGCTATTTTCTGAAATAATGATCTGAACATAAATGAACATCATAACCATGATATCGATATCAAGCTCAAGGCTTCTTGGAGTAGGGGAAAGATCCAAAGGAGGTCCCAAAGTATATAAGTAAACCTATGTTGTCGCGTAGTTCTGAGGTATCGGGTTGACTGACCCTTAGCCTACTTGGTTCTAGACACTACTCCCAAAAATATGCATATGCTCTCCATCATTTTCAATGAAGCTGACCATCGTCTAGTGACGAAGCTGAATAAGAACATACATGCATAGTCGAAAATCATAACATGAGGAGCCTTGGCTCAAATCATACCACAAACTGAATAAAATTAGGAGTCTAGACTCCAAAAATCATGTGGTAAGCTGATTAATATGAAATCATAAATCATACTTGAACATATGGGCTTTCCCAATACTTTAACATGCTTGAAAATAATTGATTCTCTTGAAAACATGATCAAAGGCATGGGTAACTTGAAAACATGCTTTTCTCATAAATATCTCAACATACTTTAACATATATTATAGATCTCAACTTTCATGAACTTTACATGGATGGGCATCATAATTTATAAAACTTGAAAACATAATTTATAATTGAAAACATTGTAGAACTTTCCCATGAATCATAATTCAACGATAGAACATGCTTAGATCATACCCATGGTAGGAACTTAGGGAATTCATGCATTGGGTAAAACCCCATGGGATCAACATATAGATTTTCATGAATTAGAAAGGGATTTGGCAAGGGTGTGAATAATTTCTCCCATTCATAACCCGACATACCTAAGAGAATCTGATTTTACAACTTCTCTGATTGCCCAAGGAAGATTTGAGAAGAACTTGGAAGAAATTAAGCTTGATCACCTCTCTAGACCTCTAAGCTTGCATGTATTAATTAGGATAGGTTTAGGATAAACTTACCCTTCTTAAAACTCACTATTCATATCTTAAAACGATGTAGTTTAGGCCTTAGCATCATAGGAATTACGGAAAAGTCCTTAATAAACTCATAGGGAAAAACTGACTGCCAGTTCCAATGAGGGACTGGACGAGTTGTTACCCATGACCATGACTCGTGGTATCCTATCGTGACTTTCACTACCCAAAAACATTAAATCCTTAACGTACTACTGACCATGACTCACCTAATGAATCATCGCATTGGCCATGACTCGTGGTGTCCAGTATGAGTACATCGCCGGCCCTTCCTTCATCCTTCAACTGCCTTGACCCCGGGTGACCTAACGGCTCATGGTGGTTACCACGACTCATGGTCACCCCAACTTGAAAATTTCCAAACAAGTGAAAACTCCTCACCACGAGTCACTTAACGACTCTTAGTCATCCAGATGGGTCACAGGAGGACTCATTCTTTGACCTGGTGTAGAAAATCCTATTTTCTCCGTTTCAACTCTCGGGTCTGGTCTTAGGGTTTCCAGGGCATTACAATATCTCCTCCTTGGGAACATTCATCCTCGAATGTTGGAAAACATATAGAAAAGTAGAGAAATGCAATCATCACGTTCAAATACTGATCATATAAGCTGAAAATTGATGGATTGACTACCTTCGAACTGAACTACATGGCTGAACTGGATTTATGAATCATAGATATATACTTTGACATGAAAGAAACTGGAGCACATGAACTGAACATGAAGCTGATAGAGTTTTAGGGCAAAAACTAATACCTTAAGCTGGAACTAAGCCGGAAGGGAATAAATGTGGGTATCTAGCCATCATATCTGCTTCGGCTTCCTACGTAGCTCCCTCAACATGCTAATTCCTCCATAAAACTTTGACTTAAGCTACTTATTTGTTTCTTAGCCTTCGAACCTGATGATCCAGTATTTCCACCGGAACCTCTTCATAACTAAGGTTGTCCCTTACACCTACACTTTCCACCGGAAAAACCAGAGCTGGATCACCCAAACACTTCTTTAAGAGCGATACATGAAAAATAGGATGAACGAAAGTTGATTCTGAGGGAAAATCCAATTCATATGCTATCTTGCCAACCCGTTTTGCAATCCGGTAGGAGCCAACATAACGGGGACTAAGTTTCCCTTTCTTCCCGAACCTCATCACTCTCTTCATGGGAGACACCATCAGAAATACCCAATCATCAACTTTGAAATCAAGTTCTCTCCTCCTCACATCCCCATAGAACTTTTGGCAACTTTGAGCTATTTTCAACTTGACCCGTATGAGCTAAACTTTTTCCATGGCCTCATGGACTGAATCTGGTTCTATCATCGCAACTTCATCGACTTCAAACCAACCAATAGGCAATCTATATCTCCGCCTAGAGAGAGCCTCAAACTGAGCCATCTGAATGCTGGAATGATAGCTGTTATTATATGCAAACTTAATAAGAGGCAAATGATCATCCCAACTATCCTTAAAGTCAATTACACATGCTCTCAACATGTCCTTGAGATTCTGAATAGTCCGCTCTTCCTGACCATCGATTTGCAGGTGAAATGTTGTACTGAGCTTGACCTGAGTACCAGGTCCCTTTTGAAATGATCTCTAAAATTGAGAGGTAAACTGTGTACCTATATATGATATGATGGACAAGGGCACTCCATTCAACCAAACTAACTCCTAAATGTACAACTTAGCATAATCCTCCGTTGAACCGGTAGTTTTGATCGATAGGAAATGAGCCGATTTAGTCAATTTGTCTCCAACTACCCAAATGGTATCATATTGCCGATGAGTGCGAGGCAAACCTGTAATGAAGTCCGTATTAATCTCCTCCCACTTCCAAGTAGGAATACTGATGTCTTGAAGCACACCTCCCAGTCATTGATGCTCCACTTTCACCTTTGACAATTCGGATACTTAGCCACAAATTCTGCAATGTCCTTCTTCATGCCATTCCACCAATAGACTTCCCGTAGGTCACCGTACATCTTGGTGGAACCTAGATGTATGGAATACCTGGAACCATGAGTCTCGTGCAACATCTAATTTCTCAAATCATCAAAATACAAAACACACAAACGACCCTGATATCGAAGCACACCATCTCCCCCTTTGGAGAAGACCTCTACCTTCTGATTTTGAACAACTTCCTTTAACTTTAACAAAATAGGGTCTTCATCTTGTATAGCTTTTACATCAGTCACCAAGGACGATTTTGATCCGTTCTGAACAATAACACCACCATCGGTCGAGTCAACCAAATGAACTCCCAACAGTGCAAGCCGACGTACATCCTTGACCAACTCCTTTCTCTCCTCATCTGCATGAGACCCACACTCCATATAAAGCCTACTAAGAGCGTCTGCCACCACATTAGCCTTGCCCAGATGGTAAAGGACACTCATATCATAATCCTTAAGTAACTCTAACCACCTCCTTTGACGTAGATTTAGATCCTTCTGAGTAAACACATATTGTAGGCTCTTGTGGTCAATAAACACATCTACATGGACCCCATACAAGTAGTGTATCCAAATCTTCAAGGAGAATACTACCGCTGCCAATTCAAGATCATGAGTTGGGTAATTCTTTTCATCGAACTTTAGCTACCTGGAAGCTTATGATATAACCTTACCATGCTGCATCAATACACAATCAAGACCAATTCTCAAAGCATCACAATATACCACAAACCCATCGATACCCTCAGGTAGGGTTAACACCGATGCTGAGGTGAGTCGAGCCTTCAATTCTTGGAAGCTCTTCTCATAAGCCTCTGATCATTGGAACTTCACTTTCTTCTGGGTCAATTTGGTCAATGGCGCTGCAATAGATGAAAAACCCTCAACAAATCTCTGATAGTACCCAGCTAAACCAAAGAAACTCCTGATGTCCGAAGGATTCACCGATCTAGGCCAATTCTTCATCGCCTCTATTTTGTGAGTCTACCTGTACACCCTCACTTGACACCACATGACCTAAAAAGCCACTGATTTTAACCAAAACTAGCATTTGCTGAATTTAGCATACAACTGGCGATCCTTAAGAGTCTATAGCACCATCCTTAAATGAGCGGCATGCTCCTTCTCACTCCGAGAGTATATCAAAATGTCATCTATGAACACGATTGCGAACATATTCAAGTACGGCTTGAACATCCTGTTCACCAAATCCATGAAAGTTGCAGGAGCATTCTTTAGTCCAAAATACATAACTATAAACTCCTAATGACCATACCGCATCCTGAAAGTTGTCTTTGGGATATCACTCTCCCGAACTTCTAAGCTGATGGTATCTGGATCTGAGATCCATCTTCGAAAAACACTTGGCACCTTGAAGCTGGTCAAATGAATTAATAATCCTGGAAAGATGATACCTGTTCTTGATGGTGACTTTGTTCAATTGTCGATAATCAATACACATATGAAGAGAACCATCTTTCTTTCAGACAAAGAGAACTGGTGCGCTCCATAAGGATTTTCTCGGTATGATGAATCCCTTATCTAAAAGGTATTTCAACTTCTCTTTTAACTCCTTTAGCACGACTAGAGCCATTCTGTAAGAAGGAATAGGTATAGGCTGCGTATCGGGAAGAAGGTCAATACCAAAATCAATCTCCCACTTGGGAGGGATTCTCGGTAAATCATCTGGGAAGACTTCTAGGTACTCACATGCTATTGGAACTGACTGGATAGTTGGAGTCTCAGACGTAGCATCCTTAACCCTAACTAGATAGTACACGCAACCCTTAGAGATTATCTTTCTAGCCTTAAGGTAAGATATGAAACGACCTACAGGCACAGTTGAACTACCCTTCCACTCTAAGACTGACTCACCCAAAAATCTGAACTCTACTGCCCGGGTTCCAATTCACTGAGGCATAAAATGCAAATAGCCAATCCATACCGAGGATAACATCAAAGTCGGTCATGGCTAACTCAACTAAATCTGCTGAGGTGATTTTCTGAAGGGCTGTGATAGGGAAATCTCTATACATCCATCTAGCTATAACTGAATCGCCAACTAGAGTAGAGACTGAGAAGGGTTACGATAGGATTTCAAGACTGACTCTGAAACTACTAGCAATATAGGGCGTCACAAAATACAAAGTAGCCCCTGGATCTAACAAAGAATATACATAAAGGTGGAAAACTCGTAACATACTAGTGACTACATTCGGGGAGATGTCCTGCTCCTGGAAGGATGCTAGGGCATAGAATCAGTTTTGCCGTTGATTGCCACCTGTGCTAGTAGATGCCCCCTACTGGGCTGGGCGTGTTGGTGGAGCTGCTGAACTGGAATCTGGGCCTCTGCCCCTATCATGGCCCTGTCTAGCTGCTGGGAAATCTCTAAGCATATGTCTGGGATTTCCACAATCAAAGAAAGCACTTGTACCCGCCAAAAACTGACCCGTATGTGTATAGCCACATTTGTGGCACTTTGGAGGGCTAGTCTCGGTGGTTCTGCTACCCTAACCTCTCAATCCTGATGCTCGTCCTCTCTGGTCATGCCTAGATCTAGATGGCACACTCATAGCCGATGATGCCGGGGCTGACTATCTCTGGTGGGATTGCTGATGGTGTCCACCACCTGGCCTCTATTGAGAGAACCCATAATTGTCCTGGCCATCTTTGCCCCTCTTTCTCTCATATGCATCGCCTCCATCTACTGGGCATACAAAACTATCTGAGGAAAATCCATTTCCTGATAAAGCATCGCGGTCTGGAAATCCTTGTCTAAGTAATCCGCCACTCCATGAACAAACCATCTCACTCGAGCTCTCTAATCAACCACTAACTCTGGTGCATACTTGGATAGACGAGGGAACTCTAAGGCATACTCCTGCACTATTATCTTCCCTTGTCTCAGATTCACAAACTCGACCGCTTTCAGCTCCCTCATCTCACGAGGGAAGAACCGATCTAGAAAGGCGGCATGGAACTCATCCCAACTGATAGGGCCTGCTCCCACTGCCCTACTATCCCTCCGCTTCCTAAACCAGATGTGCGCAACCCCCTTCAACTAATATGAGGCTAAGTTGGTGCACTCCTCTCTGATCACCCCCATGACCTGGGTGATCTTTAGAATCTCGTCGATGAACTCATGTGGATCCTCGTCCAGTTTTGACCCAAGAAACTCTAGAGCGTTCATCCTTAGAAAATCTATGACTCGTGCTGCCACCGCATTTTCGTTCTGAGGGACATGTGCTACCACCTGTTGGTTGACCTGGGCAGTCGAGGCCTGTGCTAACATCTGAATGGCTGCCCTAAATTCAGCGTGGGCAACCGGCTCCGATGCATGGTTCTCATGGGCTAGTGGGGCCTATAGATGCCCATCTCCATTGCCATCTTCATGACCACTTCCATTTCCATTGCTCCTTCCATTAGCTCTGCGGGGAGGCATGATTCTGCAAACGCATGTAGTATGAGTTAGAAGGATAGAGAGACATTTCACTGCACGACATAGATCATGAAAAAAGGGAACATTTTCTAAATGTCTCGTAGCCTCTTCTTCAAAAGTGTGTCACACTTCTCACCAATGAAAAGACTCTACTTAACGTGGCTTTTAGACACCCTAGGACACTTCAAAACCTAATGCTCTGCTAACAAGTTTGTCACGGCTCGAACATGGGGCCGAATCGAGACACAGGACAAGGAACGCTGAGAGACTCCAAGTTGACCCATGGCATGAACATAACTTCTAACTCAATAAAATAAAGCGGAAAATCAGAATAATAATCATAGCGGAAGTCTAAACATAATGTAAAATTTGAACATACAACACGAGTCTAATGCTGAATACAATTTATCTCTAAAAAGCCTCTACGTCTGGTAAGTTGATAGGAGAAGAACCCAACTAACTCTCTAAGTGTGAAACTAAAAATATGTAAACATAACTGAATGAAAGAGGCCCTCGACAGATAAGGACTCACCAATAGAGATTGGATGCTAACTTTGGAATTGGCTAGTGACGGGGTTGAGTCTGAAGATCGGAGCTTGTATCATAAAATGATACAACATAGATTATGCGGTCAGTACATGGAATGTACCGAGTATGCAAGGTAAGTAAAACCGCTTAAGTAAGTAAAATAATTAAAACATGCATAATATAAAACATAATCAAGATAAGAATCTGAGAGTAGGGCTTGCATTCTATTTTCTAAAATAATGATCTGAACATAACTGAACATCATGACTGAATCGAATGACCCAAAGCTGAAATTTGATAATCATAAGTAAAACTGAACATTGGGTCAAACCTTCTTTAGATCATACATATATATATATATATATATAGATTATATATCATGAATGATAAACATGCATAACTGAAATTATGAGGAACAATGGGAGACTCGTCATATAATCGACATTACCACGATACACCTTACATGGTCTCGACTATCACACTCAAGTGGGTAGAGCCATCCAAAGCCTTGCCAGGTATAATGATGATACCATGATATTGACATCAAGCTCAAGGCCCCTTGGGGTAGGGTAAAGCTCCAAAGGAGGTCCCAAAGTATATAAGTAAACCTAGTTGGTGCATAGTTATGAGGTATCGGGTTGACTGACCCTTAGCCTACTCGGTGCTAGACACTACTCCAAAAAACATGTATATGCTCTCCATCATTTTCAATGAAGCTAACCATCGTCTAGTGATGAATCTGAATAATAACATACATGCATAGTCGGAAATCATAACATGAGGAGCTTTGGCTCAAATCATACCATAAGCTAAATAAAATTGGAAGTCTAGACTCTAAAAACATGTGGTAAGCTAATTGACATGAAATCATAAATCATACTTGAACATATGGGCTTGCCCAATACTTAAACATGCTTGAAAATACTTGATTCTCTTGAAAACATGATCAAAGGCATGGGTAACTTGAAAATATGCTTTTCTCATAAATATCTCAACATACTTGAACATACATCATAGATCTCAACTTTAATGAACTTTACATGGATGGGTATCATAATTTATAAAACTTGAAAACATGATTTATTATTGAAAATATTTTAGAACTTGTCCATGAATCATAATTCAATGATAGAAACATGCTTAGATCATACCCATGGTAGAAACTTAGGGAATTCATGCATTGGGTAAAACCCCATAGAATCAACATATAGATTTTCATGAATTAGAGAGGGATTACGCATGGGTGTGAACAATTTCACCAATTCATAACCCTACATACCTGAGAGAATCTGATTCTACAACTTCTTTGATTGCCCAAGGAAGGATTGAGAAGAACTTGAAAGAAATTTAGCTTGATCACCTCTCTATACCTCTAAGCTTGCATGCATGAATTAGGATAGGTTTAGAATGAACTTACCCTTCTTAGAACTCACTATTCATAGCTTAAAATGACATAGTTTAGGCCTTAGGATCATAGGAATTACAGAAAAGCCCTTAATAAACTCGCAGGGAAAAACTGATTGCCAGTCCAATGAGGGACTGGATGAGTCATTACCCATGACCATGACTCGTGGTCTCCTGTTGTGACTTTCACTGGCCAAAAACGTTAAATCCTTAATCAACTGCTGACCACGACTCACCTAACAAATCGTGGCATTGACCACGACTCGTGGTGTACAGTCGTGAGGTACACTGCTGTCCCTTCCTTCATACTTCAACTTCCCTTGACCGCGGTGACCTAACGACTCGTGGGACTGACCATGAGATCATGGTTACACCCGTGGACACCCTAACTTGAAAATTTCCAAACAAGTCAAAACTCCTCACCATGTGTCACTTAACGACTCGTGGTCATCCTAACAGGTCATAGGATAACTCGTTATGTGACCTGGTGCGGAAAATTCTATTTTCGCCATTTCAACTCCCACACTGGTCTTAAGGTTTTTGGGGCATTACAAATTTAAGACAATAAGTTCATAAAACCCAAAACATGAAATTCAAGCTTTTTCACCAACAATGGTTATTTATGTTCTAAATGTTGGGGGAGAAGGGTGTGGGAGAATGCTTTCATCATTGTATAACTAAGAGAGAAGAAATATATTTACTTGTGTTGAAGATGAGAGCTTCACCAAAGCTTTGGAGAAGACAACAAAGAAGGAGAGAGGAGAAAAGGAAGATATGGCTTAAGAGAGAGAGAGAGAGAGGAACTTTTTGCTTTTGTTTTTCAACTTTTTGAGGGAAAAGGATGAATGGGACTTAAATAAAGAGGTGGGCAATGGTTTTTATGCAATTTTAAGGTCTTTTGAGTTAATATTGCCTCAATTTGACCAACAATTTCAATCCAAATAGCCCCTAGCGTGCCGCCCGCTCTGTCTCATCACAGACTTAGAATATTTTTTCTGGAGATAGGAGGCTAGTGCGGCGCACCACATATAGCCTCACCTGACAATTTTTCTTCTTCTAGGATTTAACTCCTGGCGCCCCATGCCAGACATCTCACCCCAAACTTATACTTTTTAGCTCAATGTCCCAGCTTGTTCTTTCCTCTTGTTCGGTGCCCCGCAAGTGTACGGGTCGTACATGTAATATAGTGGCCCTTTTTAAGAGCCGGATGTCGAACCCATAGGGACTAGACCAATTTAGCTAACTATCAAGTTCAAGTGTGATATTAAATGCCGCAAGTGTTGATTATAGAAGTTTTCGATAGAGTTTAATTAAGTCTAAATGTGGTCAACGAAATAGGTCAACGAAATACTCTGAATTCATTCAAGGGAGCAACATAGAGTTAAAGTCGGATAATCATGCTATGCTACAATTTTCAATGGTTTAAGTATGAACTATCAATTGTCGTCTCCCATAATTAGAATTGCAAGTTCAAGGTCTTCCTTACCTTCTAAACACGACAAACTAGCCTCACTACTACATTGTGAGCGAGGATGCTAATTTTAGTTCGTGGGCAATTAACTATGTGGATGTGGTTTGCGGGGTTATACATGGATTAGGGTGCTTTCGCATCCAACCATTTAACCAAACTTAGCTTCACAACCACTTCTTCGTGTGGTGGAGTGACAAATCTAAGCCGGTGTCTTTTTATCTTCCCATTTTATCAACCAAGCAAGGTATTAGGTATATTTCTATCCTAACCACAAAATCTTATCAAAAGACAAGAACTTGCTTCCTACATTCTCTGTTCTTTCCTAGGTTTGCTTTCTCAAGCATTTGCCTAAGTTTAACGTGTGTGTTTTCATGGTGATCAATCATTAAAAAAACCATAATCATGAATGCAAGACAAAAACAACAATCAATAACTAAATTCCAACCCAAATTCATAAAAACACAATCATAACTCGCGGATTCAACTCCTAGAGGAAGGGTTCTAGCCACTCATGTTCATAAAATTACAAGAAAACATTGTTAAAGTAACATACTTACAAGAATTGGTAGAGGAGAAGATGAAATTGATGAACCCTAGGTGAGTCTCTCCCCACTTCTCCCTTCAATCCTAGGCAGGTTTTTTGTAAATAAAATCGCGACTCCCTCTCGTTTTTAGGCTAAGGGACCTATTTATAGTAAAATGAGAATTGTGGAAAATTATGCCTGTCGTGGAATGGCTCTGGCTCCGTGGCACGGAGTGTATCGCGGAGCACTGCCTCCGTGACACGGAGTGTATCGCAGAGCACTGCCTCCGTGACACGGAGTGTATCGCGGAGCACTGCTAATGGAAATTTTCACTCAGCTCCACAAATGATATCAGATTCCTATTGGGATCCTCGTGTGGCTTGCCATGATATTGGCAAGTTTTTTGGACCAACCCCACGGTCCCTTCCTTCAACTCGAAGTTCGTAGTGATTCCAATTTGACGATCTCTATAGAAGCGTTCTCCAAATTAGGCCTAACAAAATGCATCACTGGAACTCTTTCATTATCTTCACCTGTTTCCTGCCTGTTGTTTTCCATAGTTAACGTTTGAAGGGTTCTCTCTATTTCAAGATCTAGATAAGCCTAAACTGGTCCCTGACTTCTCATACTTGGCATGCACTGAGGCAAAAAACCCTGTGAACTTCAACAAAAACAAGAAACAAACATAAAATACAGACTAGTGAAACAAAATTCTAACCTACAAACAATTAAACAATATTCAAGTCCCCATCAACGACACTGAAAACTTGATGTCGCCCAAGAACGCAAGTGCATGGGGACGTCAAGTAATATAGGACTGGAAGCCATGATCATCATACCCACAGAGACTTGTCAATTCAATCATTATAAGGTTATCACTTTAATTTCACTATTCTAAATAATCATTAAAATGAAGATTGATTTGAGAAATTAAACTATCAAAACTTTAAATATAAAATTAACTAAAAACGATTGTGAACTTGATTGTATTTCGATGATGAAGAGAGTCTAGGGCAATGACACTTGGTTGGTTTCAAGACGTAATTACACTAGCACGATTCTTCCTATGGTTATTAGTTGCAAGTTACTATCCCATATTTTACCACTATCCCTTTTATCAAAGAACTATTTTATGAACCTTAATGGCTATATCCCTATGGTCGCAGGAGAACAATGAAACAACGACTATGCCTACTTGTATTTCAATTAAATAGGGTTGAAGGATATATCCCTATCCTCAACAACTTCTATCCTATCACCAATGGGTTCAAGGGTCTTCGTATTTCTGTTCTATATTTATTTTTAACCCTTTCGATCTCCTTTTCCAAGTTCAATAAAAAGCCAACAGATTACTTACAAGGTGATCAATCTCATAAATAATTAATTAACACAAATAAATACAAACAATCATAATTGAAAAGTCGAAACTAGATTAAATTAGTCTTTCAAATATTCAACCATCCTCCATGGCCACAACCCTAGAATATAAGTTAGCCACTCATAAACAAGCGAAAAAATGAATACTTGGACATCATCATGCAAAAATACAAGTAAAGAAGAGAAAAACCTAGTGTAGAACTTTTTCTTCCTTCCAAACCGCTTATAGGACTCCACAAACAAACTACGGAATGTAAAAAATGATTAAAGACCAATAAAAGATTTTTAACAAATGACCTAACGCTTATATTTATAGTTGAGCCTTCAAATGAAACTTCTACCCTCTAAAATTTGGCTTTAAAATCAGCATTTTCTGCCTCGGAATGACCCTGGCGGGCCGCCCCCTCTATCTCACCATAGAGTTAGTTAAATTTGCAATAATATCAGCTCCAGATAGGCCTTGGCGCACCGCCCCCTCTATCTTTCCAAGGTGTTCGTCAAATTTCTCTATGTCTGAACATCTCTGGCGCGGGACGCCACTCATCTCGCCAAGTTTTTTGAAGTGCAATTCTCTAAAGTTGAAGGGCTGGCGCGCATAGAGCCAACCTGAAGTTTTGTTCTCTAAAGTTTGGGACTTGGTGGGCGATGTCGGTCATAGCACCAAGCCCTTCAGCTCCTCAAACCTTCACTCTTTGGATCATTTTAAGTCCATTTTGCTTAGTTTCCTGCTCAAATCAACTCAAATAATTTGTTAGCACATAAAATACACAAACACATGAATTTAAGCATAAATTAAGGATTATGAATTCAAAACATGATCAAATATAGGTTAAAACATGGCAAATGGGCATAGAAATATGCCCAACATCAGACACGCACCATCGAGATCACTAGGGAGAGAATTTTATTGGTGTATATGATGATAAAAGGGCAACCAATCAACTTTGATGCAACACTTAGAGATAATATGAGGAGGTCCCATGACAGCTTCCGATGGAAGTACTGTTATAAAAACCTTCTTACCTAATTTTTGAGAGAGCTTGACATTTAAGAAGAAGAGGCTGATATTCATCTACCCCTAGTAGGGACTTGACTGGTAAGATGATGGATATCACAAAGGGCAAGGAGCTGGCCAACTCTTCAGTTCCACTTCACACTCCCAGCGATTGTCAGGCTCAGGATGACAACTAGAGAGGCCACATGTCCGGGATACTAGAGTTGGAGTGGAACATTAGAGGCAGATTTGGCACAAATGAGGAGATTTAGCACTGGAGGAGTGATACCCACTCACTGAGAGTGCGATATTGATGTGCAGAGTAGGACCAGCTTTTGAGGAGCTCTAGATGATAATGAGGCCATAGTGCTGACTGATGGTGTTGATGATATCGACAATGATGAGGAGGAGGATTCCACCACAAGAGTCATGTAGTTTGATGGTTAGGATGATGATGATGATCAGGAATATAATCCTGATGATGAAGACTATTCTTAGAGGCCTATGAAGTTCTTTTTCTCTCCCTACTTGATATGATTGTGTGTGCACTGGGGATAGTGCACTGTTTAAGTGTGGGGTGGAGGAAATAGATTTCGTATTTATTTCTTCTTTGAAAAATTTGTTTTGGGGTGTAGCATTAGTTGTCATTCTCTATGTTGGTAGCTGACATTTTGATTGATAAAACCATGGTCTATAATAGCTAGTGATTGTGATGAATTGAACACTGTTTGTCACGCCCCCGAACTAGGGTAGGGCGCAACCGGCACTCGATTCATGGTCGATCGAGAAGCCTGCTATATAGCATCTATAAATGTAAAACTAAGGCTGACCAAGCCACCTTTCACAACCAACAAAGATAAATACTAGTCTAATAATGCCTTGACAATTATAAATATGTAACCTGGAAAGCCGACAAGGCTACAATAAAGCTAAGAAAAGCAATGAAAAACCAATACGACTACATAACCCACACTACTATACAAAGTAGTCCACATCAACCTCTACAGAGTAAACAACCTGAAATGCACGAGACAGGGCCCCGGCCTACCCATGCTGTACACAAAACTGAAAATAGTCCAAACTAGGACATGACTCTTGGAATAGAGGAGCATACCACTATTCTGCTGAAATCTGGCTCCTACTACGTCCAATTATCTGAGCCATGGCCTGTACATGCAGCACAATTGCAGGAAGGGTCCCAAGCAACCATCTAATGCACAAAAAAGACTATAACTAAAATGCTAGCAGACAGCCAACCATAAAATCTATATACAATTCGTCCAGTCAGTGTACCACACCGGGGTAAAAATAAAAATGCCTCCAGCCGGTGTACCACACCGGGGTAAAATAACAAGACCTCCAGCCGGTGTACCACACCGGGGTATAATAAATAAATCTTATACAAAATCATAAATGGAGCCGATATGGATTATACTGGACCAGCTCAATATGTACAACATAGAAATGACGAATACTAATCATGTGGCCTGCATAGGCCTCCTTTGTAATGCATAACTGGAATAGAGTATATATAACATGTAAAGCTAGAAAATAGAACTTAAATGCATGTATTAAAAACTTGTATAAATTATAAGGAACTAAAGATGACCTAAGAGTTTCAAAAAAATTTATAGATCGTGTTCAAGGGACATTAGAGCTCAGAAACTCGCTAGCTTGTCGTTTGGCTTAAGGGAAAGGGATTATGAAATCTCCCCTTGTCCTGAAATATTTCATAACATACACATAAGATAAAGG